>JAUUEB010472485.1:0-11529 GCA_032362205.1 Clione limacina | reverse complement strand
AAGATGATATGCCGTATTGAAATCTCTGGGTATGACATGAGATTTAGTTATGAAATTGCGTTATAAATAATACTTTTTTTTCAATTCAAGTCAGCATTGAAGGCTTACAGTAAGATACAGGATAAAGATGCTAAAGGAGAAGTACCAATGTATAGACCTAAGGAATGGAAACATACAGAGAGGGAAGAATGTAGGAAACGGTAAAAAGAGAATTGGTTTAAGAAGGGAGGATATGAGACTGTAGTGTTTGTCCCACCTACCCGTGAATCCAAACTCAAAAAGGATTACGAGTAAGAAATAAAGAAAACTAGGATTAGGATGGAGGAGGTGGACAGGGCGGGGCCTAGTCCAAAGAGCAAATTGCAAAGATCTGAAATAGTGGTTGCAGGGCAGAAGTGTGTATGGTGTGTAGGGACAGTGATAAAAGTAAGAAAGGAATGTGAAGAAGAGAAAATGTCACCTATGAGATCGAGTGTGTCGAATGTGGGAGTAGGTATGCAGGTGAAACGGCTAGAAACGCACACACGAGAATAAGAGAACACTGGTCAGCTCTCGACAACAAATGAGAGGATTTGTGATGCACAGACAAAACACAGAAATACATGAAAGTGAAACAGAACCTCTTACATGGACAGCTAAGGTCACTGGCGTTTACTCAAATGCCCTGACACGCCAAGTGGCCGAAGCAATTAAGATTGATAGGATACCGGAACATCTGAGAATCAACACAAGAAGAGAAATCACGCATAACAGGCTACCGGGAATTCAGCTGATGGTTACCTGGACCAGAAGACACACCCAACTAACGTTCAGATCTGAAGCGGCCCGGTTAGTGCGAAGGGTCTTATCTCAAGTAATTACGACTTTTTTATTTTCAAATAGTGGATATGCGTTAAATGCTATTTTTACTGTGACTTTTATAAAATGTCTGTAAGTTAACTTGTTGTGCTGAAAACACGAGACTACATTATGTAAATAATCTGCGCGACTGTCACGTCGCAAATGTGACGAATTCAGATTTAAAGCAGCATTGAAACAGAAAAACAAATATGACAAAGTCTTGTTGAAGACAACTGACGTTTGTTAGCAGTCTATATACAAGTGAGTTCAACTTGCTTTCACAATATGCCAGCGGGTTTATCAGATAATTATCTTAACCTTCAAGCTTGGATTAGGATTGTTACATTCAAGAAATCGATTCATCACCTCAAGCTTCATCAGTATACAGTTCGATAGGCAATTTAATTGGAAACGTTTTCATTACTTCACGTATTTTGAGCTGGCATTACAAAAGTGACCGTGACCCACACTATAGGGTTAGCCAATTTCCCTCTTCCGGTTATGTTGACACATCTTACACAGTTGAATAATTTCGCATCCAGGCAGAAAAAAGAAGAAAGGGATTGTTCAAAAATAATCTTACACCCAAGAGTATGAGACCCATGTAATAAAAGTGTAAGAATGGGGGGGGGGGTGAGAGGGGTAAAGCCCAATGTAATCTTACATCTTATTAGTCCCCAAGCTTCACTTTGTGAATAATTTGCCCTAACCGCCCTTAGCATAGCTCTAAAAATCTAAAATGCACCATTTTTCAAAATATTAGATAACTTTTTGCATAGTTAGTGAGTTATTGTGTGTTTCATCCTCATAGGGTCTGATATATCGCTGAAGGTGAAAATATGCGTTCAAAGGCTAGACCAATCCAAACACAAAATACTGAAAGCCAGGTGTCAGGGACGATTACGCCAAAGTAATCATTTCAAAAAGCGTTAGGATCACCCGGCAAAGGTGCGACCACCGACCTTTTACTCCTGCATCATCGTCTTTGTGGACATGAGGCTCTTAAAATTGGTTGAAATTGAAAACGCTTTCAACTAAAATACACAAACTTATCTTTCAGAGGCGTATCACTTATCAGTGTACTTCCAGAGTTGCTATATTTACCTAATGACCAAAAAAATGCAAATGCATATACAAATTAAAAAAAAAAGTTCACCAAAAGTGTCAGAAACGTTTTGAAGCGTTATTTTTTTCCGACAAGAAGAAATGTTGAAATTCCGAATCAGTCTTTTTGTAAAGGGTCATACAAAAAAAAATCGGCGACAAATATGGCATATTTAAGAGTCATTAAATGAATATCTGGATTACAAAGAGTCGATGATAGAGTTCCGGTTCAACAACAGTAAATTATTTAAAATAATGGATTGGAAAAGCATTTTTCATCTTATTTTTACAAAACCTCTTAAATAGCAATCATGATTGTTTTGCTTACTTTGGCATTATTGATGCCCCGGAATACTCCGAGGGTATGCCCAAATAATAAAATTACCTTGAAAAGGCTGAAATGCCGAAAAATCCACCATTTTAAATCGCGTCCTACTTTCCAATCCGATACGTTTGAAATTGAGCGTATACCCCCATATCAACGTTAAGACCTTTTGTCACAAAAACATTGAAATTGTTGCATTGATCGAAGAGATCTGAAACCCTTTAATTGTTCCTTGGTAGACCTTTACAAAAGATGCTGACTCGGAAAAATCAAATTGAGACTAAGACGAATTTCATGACGAGGTATCAAGATGTTCCTGTTACTTTCGATAAACTTAAAATAAACATAGTTCAACCTGATACTGTTTTTTTGCGTTTCTTTTGCGAAATTGTGACTTGCTAATTAAAACAGCTCATAAATACTATTTTCGCAACCCTATAGAAACTTTGGGGTTGCGAAAATAGTATTTATCTTAATCCATGTGCTTAAATCTCACAAATCGTGCGTAATTTCTTTAATTTTCTCTTCATTCGGCCTTCTATTTCCCTGTTGGCCTCGAAATAAATGTGCGTTAAAAACTATCCTTTTAAAGAAAACACTTTAATTATTAAGTGATATGTATACATAACAATTTGCAAAATGGACTATCAATTCCAAGTATATTAGGGAAAAAGTGAAAAAAAAACTTGGTCCAACATTTACATGACTATAAAGGTGTGGTGTTGTGGGGTCGAAGCTATGTTCAGTGGACTAAATTGGGGTCGCCATACAAAAACGTTTAATAACATTAATTCCTCTTCTCACAAAAACATTGAATTTGTTGCATTGAACTAAGAGATCACACACCCATAAACATATTAGGAGTAAACAATACTTGTAATGATATCTTTAACGCTTGTCAAGCTGTAAAGATTTAAACACAAACGAAAGTAGTAATAAGTAATAGATAACTGAAACTACAATAACATAATTTTGAAAATTAAATATTTTTTATTAACCTTGATGTTTAATGTTGAAGTTCTTTCTCGCAACATTTTTTTTGAATAATTTGGTGATAAAATTGCAGAGAAAAGGAGCGTAGCGACCATAACGACGAATTAATGGAGCGTAGCGGTTTTAGATTCTAGACTGTTATAACTTCATAAATAATTTTTATACTCGTGAGTAAAAAATATCCAATTTTCAAAGTTTATGACGCCAATTTGTTTTCTAACCCCTTATAATGTCTGCTATGCAGCAAAGATGTTTGTATTATTTCATAAATTATTCAATACATAATTTTCGCCTTTTCTTATAAAGAGCACTTTTATGAGGACCAGGAAGTGTGAAATTTGCTGACACCACTAAACATAATAATAATAATAATAATTCTTCATAAGCAAATATGAATATTGATAATGTATACAACGAGACCCGCGGGACCTAGTTACAAGATATACCTTTGGGGGATTCTTAATTCCTTGGCAGTCCGTGTAGGCGTTATGTCTGAGTGGGTTATTATTGTTGCTGATGGCCAAATTAATGCTAAGAGGTCAATTACTTGATAATTCTGCGCATGACAGGCAATTTCTGCAACGGACAAAGGTCGATCCTGATTTCTTTCCCATTTTGAACCATGTAACTACACGCCTGATAGTATGTAATGATTGATTGAATAAATGCGTATTTCTTGCTTCAGAAACTATTCATTGTAGTGCAAATATTTCTAATCAAGTTTGTCTCCTACACTCATTATCTTTATGATCATTGTCTACTTTCGGTACGTGTTCTATCAATGTCTGCCATTTTAGATTTTTTTATTGGGTTTTTTAGAGTGGCATTTAACCATAATGTAACCCTTGATGTCCAAATAAATGTTTTGAATGCAACTTCTTTTTGGAATTGGACAAATGTAGCAAATTACTAATTGTATATCATATAAGACATTCAAAGTTATTTACATAAGTCAAACAAGAAGTTTGAGAAAAAAAAACCGAATCTAATAACTACTCTTATCTTTGGGTAACCCGTCCGACGAAGTAATTGAGTAAGTACTCTGATCATCATAATTGTCTATTTTCCTCAAGCTTAATAACTTGTTTATATCTAGTGATTGATATATATTATGTTTGTCCCCTCAGGGACCTCGCTGATGTGTTTTTTGTTTCCCTGTTTTGCTAGACAGTCTGCAATCTTTCTGTTGCATTTTTGAATATGTAAAAATTGCAAGGAGAGGGAGCGTAACGACCAAAACGAATTGAGAGAGTGTTTAGCGACCACATAGAGAGTGTTTAGCGACCACATAGAGAGTGTTTAGCGACCACATTGAGAGAGTGTTTAGCGACCACATTTTCTAGTATATCTATATCTGCTTACTAGAAGTTCAATGTTGGTTGGTAAAAAGGAGTCGGGGTTGGTTGGGGAATTTCAGACTACTTATTTGGGATGCACCCCAGCAAAATGTACGACTTCAAACCGTCCCATTCTTATTTTTTAGTCGTCTAAATAGCTTACATATGACCCCTTGAAGTCGTCTGTAGTTTTCAATTTCAGTTTGTTACAATAATAATTCTAAAAAGATATTTGTAAGATATTTTATTATTGAAAGAATAACTCCTATCGGTCTTAGTGTCAAACCTTCTTTTAAATGGACGTTTTCAACAAAGCACTTTTATTGATTCGCAAAAATAAGAAAAGCGCAAAAGAAGACGCGTATTTGTTAGCAAATTTCGGCTACGCCGTTCATGCCAAGTATGCTACAACTCGTCCCCTACATGGAATAAAGTTGTAAGTGAACTTACAACTTTATTCGTTTGAAAGATATGTTAAACACTGAAACAAGGCGCATCGAATGGTCTGGGTCTCACATTTCCACGTATAATAGTAACTTAAATAATGTCTGAATTCATATCGTAATAAGATTGTTTTTAGGAAAATAAAATTGTTTTTAAAAAAATCCTCAGAGAATAAGATATCATGTTGACATACAACAAAGCTACTTTGAGTAAAGAAGGTTGTATGTTGACATACAACTTTAATGATTCACATTTTTTCAACCAAATCAACTCAAAATGACCGTAATAATGTTGTATGTCGTCACTTACAATAATATTCAATGACATTTCACTGAAGTAACAATGTTGTATGTTAACATACAATATTATTCCATGACGGATATTGGATCAATAATGTTGTATGTCGTATTTCTCGAAATTTCTCGAAATGGGAAGACATTAGCAGGGTTTTTTTATTACCTGCTAAACGACAGTTAAAAACAAAATAGACTACCGAAAACTCTTAACTCTAAGTTGAATGTAAAAAAAGTTAGACAGTTTTTTGCTTCTCCTGAAAAGTTGGGTTTTTGACATACAACTTTATTCCATATAGGGGACAAGTTGTAACTTCACGTCTAATAGAGACTTTAAAGTCAAGAAATCTTGAGCATTTGTAGCTATGGTATTGTATCAACAAGTTCTTACCAATTCGTCCAAGTATCATCTGACCTACGTCCTTTATTTCATTGTATTCATGTAGCTTTTCTATATGGGTCTGCAGCTCACTCTCTTTAAGTCCACTGAAAGAACAAAATAACAAGTATGAAATTTTCATAATGATACTATAGATTATTGATACATCTAGTTTCTTTAAGTATCAAATATTTATTTCCCTCAAGGGTTTTTTATGTCCTGTGAGGGCACTTTTTTATAAAATGATATTCAAGTCATGGCCAGTCGCCGCTTAGCAGCGCCAAGAGGGAAATAGGGTGAAAATACTTTACCAAGGTTTTTACTGCAAATGACAATGAGAATGCGAGGGCTCAAACCCACTACATGTCAGGTGAGAGTCGTGGACAAGGGAGATAGAGCAGAACTTCGAACCATCTCTCATCCCTATAGTGGCTATATACACCCTCCAGAAAAGTTTTTTTCCTTCACATTGAAGACGATGCCAAGCACATTTGATTGCTATAGGGATGAGAGGCTGGTATGTGGTGGTGTTCTTTTTTTTAATAATTTGAGGTAACATAAATGTGACTCATCACAGAGCAATACAGCTTGAGAGGTTTTATAGTTTCAAAGAGAAATATTTAGTTTATGAAAATGTGTTCATCAAGTCTTACCTATATATCTTCGAATATTAGAGGATCTGAAATAATTTCTACAAGCATAAATAGCTAAAAAATAATATTACTACTGAGTGTACTGGTGCATATATAAAAAAGAAATAAAGGTACTTTTTTCATCTTCCTGTGTAAAAATGACTATAGCTATATAATTTGTTTAATACAGAAAACAACGGTCAAATCTAAATCCAAGGGACTGTCCTTCAGCTTTTGGTTCATACATAGTTTCCTTTTAAAAGGAGTAAGCCGATTAAAGCTAAAAAGGATTACTGCTGCAAAGTCAACTTTAAGTCTGCTCAAGTGATTGAATGTGTTTTGGTATCCCTTTGACTCCTATACTAGTATGGCTTTTGCTTGTGTGTCCGCATTGAATCCTCCTGATGTTGTAAAATGAAGAAGTTATTGTGAATTTTGAATGAGAAGGTCTAGTTATAGCTTGAAAAATAGTGATTTTTACTTCAGAATATTCTAATTTACTTTGGTTTAAAGAGAGAAGCATTTTGAATGAAAGAGTTTATTAACAATGACAAACTCAAGTTTCCTCTTCAAATTAAAAAATAATATAAAGAAGTGAGAAAAAAGGCATGCTACATTGGAATTTATAATCTATCAATAAAGATTTTTTCAACTTCTTTGGTGAAAAAATTAAATCTACCTTGACTCTAACTGAGCAATTTCCTCCTTTGTGTCTTGTAGCTTTTTTCTAAGTTGTTCTATTTCCTCTGCCGCTGATAGTGGGCTTTCTCTCTGTGAGAAAGATGATAATTATGCTAATGATATTAACAGTATCTTATGTATATTTACAGTTAGGCACCATTTTTAAACAATTGTCACAGGCTGAATTTCAATTAAAACAAACAAAACAAAAATGCATTTAGTCACACATGACATTTGAACTCGCTGAAACAGACCATTTTTGAAGATGCTAATTTGAGAGTAAAAATGTTTTCCTTAGAAATTTAGATTAGGCATTGGCAACTTTGTATTGACATTTTTTTTAATGTCTAATTTATAGGTCTTTGAATGTGTTACATTTTATCAAATATTATCTAAAATAAAATAGGATCCGTAAGAAAGCGGAAAATATTAACATTTGGTAAAAAGTACTCACCCTTTTATTGAAAGGAGACTTAAACTGCTTTCCAACAGGGGACTTGAACTGGCTGGGACTAGGTGAATTCTTTAACACTTCACTGAAAACAAGTTGGGGTATTTATAAAATTTAGAAAAGTAACCAAGTAACAATGCTGATCATCTATACTGAACACAAAATTATTCAGGCATTTTTATAAAGTATAGTACTATAACTTTTACAATATTTACCTTGACAGTATCAAATTAAAGGAAAAACGTTTCTCAAAAAGAGAAAAATATGAACAACAGTTAAAATAACCCAGCATCTAAAGATATTAGGAACTCATTTAAATATACCTATGCACATGATGAACACATGGTAAATTTGGTATCATGATTGATTTCAAGAAGATTCTTAAAAGCAAAAACAATTTACAGCATTTTGCTGGAACTTTGCTCAAAGATAAATTTATCATAAATCATTTTGTTCATTCTCCTTTAAGAATAAATTTGGTTAACATGGACAAAACTTCACTCAACAGAGCTTTCACTGATCAATTCATCATATCAACGATATTAGTTAAAATTACTGGGACTGTGATAAAACTAATCAACCGAGCTCTTTCAGTGTTGGTGCATATTTTTAATGTCTCTCTGATTCATCTAATAATAAATTCCAATAAGAACTCTTATATGGATCATTTTGGATAAACGGGCAGGCCAGTCTATGACATAAATTTTGTTTCTAGCAATTAATGTCTTAGATGATCCTTTGCACTGCTGCATCTTGCACTATTCTGCTGTGGTTTAAGAAAATCTATGATTTGAGCCAGTAGACCTTTCTAATGTGACTTAGTATTGCCATTTCTATTGAAGAGCACCAAGGATATGCAGTAAAAAGGGGTGATACCAGCAAAGATAATGACTAACCTCGACCAAACCGATCTACCTCTTTATTACACTCACTGTGTATCATAGCTAGGACTAGGACTAGGACTGGTCACCAAGTTAGTGTCATTCAATCAAATCAATGTTAAAGACAATTGTCATAAAAAAAAAACAGATATATACAAAATTCTTTCAAATCACCCTATGAAGAATAGAATGATACAACCCAGTCATTACTAGATTGCAAAGACAGATTATGTCCTTGTACTAAAGCAGGACACTAGAGAAATGTGATCATGTACCATCATGGAAAGAAGAAGTTTGTCGTCATACTCAATATACCTGGAATTGGACCCGAAAACCAAAAATGAATTGGAAAAGGCAATCAATATCCATGAAATATATTGACACAAGTTTTCCTTAAGTTTTGGTACTAAAGTATATTTGTGTTATTTTCTCTCGTTAAAATGACTCTATAAAAATAGGAGTATTTCAAACTGACTTCCTATTTTGTTCCTTTATCTTAAACCAGATGCCTCACAAAAACATGAAAAACCTAAAATTGTAATTTGTAATATATAAACATTTCTGTCATTAAATTTCAAGAATTTTAGAAGTCGGGGACACTTCTACTTCACTATATTGTATGCAATTACACAATATTTCAATTCAATACCTTATACTTAACAGTGTCTTTAACAAAATCACATGTAAAATAATCTGAAAAGTTTTATAAATTTTGTTACAATTGCATTCTTGTTAATCATCCTCAACATGTACTCATAGATTTCAAGAAATTGGGGACACTAATACTTCACTATATTGTAAGCAATTACACAATATTTCAATTCAATACCTTATACTTAATGGTGTCTTTAACAAAATCACATGTAAAAGAATCTGAAAAGTTTTATAAATTTTGTTAAAATTTCATTCTTGTTAATCATCCTCAACATGTACTCATAGATTTCTATTTATTCATCATGCTATCACAGTAACTTAGTATAGCATTTATTTCAGAACTAAGTCATTTACTTACCTTCTCTTCATCTCATGAAGAAAATTTGACCTTTTTTTACAAAGTATGAAGATCTCTTAGGCCATCTTAGTCAACAAACTATGATAACAACAGAGCAAAAACACAGGGGCCCCTTGCCATTATGAGTGTCACAAAATGTATGATAGCTGAATCTGTGGTTGTATGGTGAACTTTGTCTTTTCTATCAATGATTATCTTTTTCAAGGACTATCATGTACAGATGTTTGTGAATATGTTGTCTGAGAAAAAAGGATAAGAAAAACTTCATTATCATCCTCAACTGAAAACCATAAAAGGAAAAAGATAAGTCATGCTCAAAATGTTCCTAAGAATCCACTTAGAAACACACTCTTACACCTCTATATGATTCCAAACCTGCTTCAATTTGCAATTTTTTCAAAGTAAATTCATTTAATGTGAAAAATGTAGCCCTGGTCTAGTGGAGATATTCCTACTTATTGAAAGCTCAAGTGTAAAAAAAGAAGCATGTAATCAAACACTGTTTGTGTAAGGGGCTTACTATAAGCACAACTTATAGACAACAGAAGCAAATTTGTGTGATGCTTGTCTTACATACGAAGCCCCTTTTTCTCTATATCCCCAAAACTCAACTTTGTCTGTCAGCCCTTTCAGTGACTCTGCAATGACGACCAGGTCATCAGCATACAGATATGGATAGGGCTTCCAGAACTGCAGTATAACTTGTTTAAACTGAATGTTTTGGGAAGCACGATTTTGTTCTGTTTAAAGAAAAGATCATAGATGTCGTATTCGGTAGACAATTGGTAACAAAATATATGAGTGAGGGGTGGGGTTCCTTGTGTGCGATACATCAGACGCAAACTAACAATGCCTAAACGAACGATTGTGTCTGATTGACTGTAAACACTTAACTTGCTTTTCTTGTACATTGATCTTTTTAGACATGCTAATTGTCTCTTCAAAGCCCCGAATTATCGTATTATTGATGATTTTGGTCATAACTCGTACCTTTTAAACATGAATGTGTTTTCTTTCGGGTTAAGCATGTTTCTTTAACAAAGATAAGGGAGAGAGAAAAAACAGGGAATCAGGCTTTCGTTCCGATTAAGCCAAATTTGGTTTGAGTGTCCGCAGTTTAAGCAAGTTTGACTATTATGTACAGTACTGATCCCTGATGCATTCCCACCTTCACTCGGAACTCATCACTGTAGCCATCTCCTACTCTTGCACAGCTTCATACGATAGCATACATGCTTTGTACTAGTCGCACCAACCACACATAGTTTGTGTGGAGCCCACTACTAAATCACATCCAATGGAATCCAATCAAAGGCCATTTCTAGGTGTACAAAGGCTATGTCTTGTTGGTTGTCAGGTACTTTTCTTGCAGTTGGCAAACAATAAATGGCACCATTGTTCCTTAACCTGGTATGAATCTGAACTGCATTTCATCAATTCACTCACTCCCGGAGGAGCTTATATGCTACTCCAAAACTTTCATTATCTGATCTAACAACTTGAGTCCTCTGCAGTTGCCCCTGTCTAGGGCTTCACCACCCTCAATCCGCCGCAAAGTTCATTCACTGAATCCGTTTATGAAGCTGCTATTAACACACATTCTTGTGTTTTTATTCCTGAATACGCAGCATTTTAAATGGGCAGAAAAAGCATTGGTATTTAAACTAATTTACGCTACATCAGGCGTTTCAAAGTCACTAACCAGCACTGACACCTCAGGAACTTGTTCTTCGTGAAGACCCTGCCCTTGTAGAGTGAAATCAGTTGGACATTAACACAACCTCTGTGCCCTTTAATAAGAGTCCTCCAAAAGTTGACTCCAGCATCTGCCCTTGTCAAACTCTTTTTAAAACTCTCTTACCTCGCCAAGGAGTTTGCCAGTATTTGTTATTATCGACATAATTATGTGGGTTTCCATGTTCAGATGTACTGATGTTAAGACAAGTGTATCAATGTTCAGAAACAAGTGTCCTTATGTTCCAATGTTCAGAAAAATGGAATTTAGTCTGGTAGTCTTGACTTCCAATTAAGCGTACCGGTACGTCTGTTATTTCGGCACATGATTTTCGCTCGAGGTACTATTATATGGACCAGGTATGATTATTCAGTTGTTGATGTTTGGAGAAAGTAATTTGAGGTAAAAAATTCCGAATTTGA
>JAUUEB010472474.1:0-11530 GCA_032362205.1 Clione limacina | reverse complement strand
GAACTTGGAAAACTGGATGAAAATGACCAAGTACAGGGATTTCAAGTACTGCCCACAACTTCCTGTTGGAAAAAAAAACATGTAATAAAATATTGATTTCCTTAAATAAATATATCTTATCAACTCAAAATGTTTGTTTTATTTGAAAAATCCAACATGCTTGACAATGAATACTCGAGAGCTAATGGTCGTATCTAGTTGTCTTCTCATTCGTTTGAAAGTATATTTGATTTTACATCATGTATGCTCATAAGAGAGGAAACGCTCATACAATGAATATAACAACGAAGGAAGCTCCGCGACGAAACAAACACCACTGCGAGGGACAATTGTGAGTATCAATTATTCAACCACGTAGGTGTTTCAGATAACTAGGTATGCAGTCGCACTTTCATGTTTCTTAGTTTGCTTATAGTTTTTATAACTTAAGTTATGTATGTTTTGAAACCCACCAAACCTTTATAAAATATACCAAAAGGAATAATATAATTACTTCCTGGCTGAGTTGCTTTACCCATGTATGGTACACTCGTTTGATATCGATAGATGTATATTGATCTCGTTACAATTTGATGGATATTCATTCATCGATATCAAACTCGTGTGCAATAAATTTTGTAGATAAACCAAGCCAGGAAGTATTCACTGTTTATTCGTTATTAAGATCAAACTAAAACCCATTTCAGAAGACGTCCACAAGTAATTGAACATGTATTGAAATGCCATACCTATGTCCTCTGACATTTGTTTCTAGAATGCGACCTTGCTTCAGAAGTTAGTAGAATGGGAACCATGAAGCAGTCCATGATAACATAGCCGTATATGTTAAACACAGTTTAATAACCTCAAGGGACAGTGCTATACTCGCAGAAATTAATAACAAAGAAGATTGAGTGAGGATAGATGTGAGTACAAAAAGATGATTGAAGATAAAAAGGCTGAAGACTTTAAGTCCGACTAGAAATTTCAAACAACCAGGATGCGGTTTTGTCTAGAAGAAACTGGTTTGATAATATGAGACATACGAATCAAGTTGTTAATTATGGACGAGTATACAATACGTCTGTGTCATGAGGTATTTTACGTGAAATAAGCTTGTTCCAGAAGATGGGAGATTGAGAAAGTCGTGTTGTGTTCAATATCACCTGTCCGGAAGAGGTTACAACGAATACAGTTATATATATTATGGACCGAAGGGCACATCATTCTACTCAAATAAATGTAATTTTTGTAAAATGATACACATATAATGATCATGTCATTTTATCTTTACTTAAAACAAATGCGTTTGTTGTCCTGCAGCATACATTGTGAGAGTATGTATTCCCTGGTCACGATATAAATAACAATTATATTGTAAAAGAGTGGTATATTTGCGTCTGATCTGATTCCATGATAATAATTATCGAAAATAATTATTAAGTATATTTTGTTCTGGTATGTCTGCCTCTCTGTTTGTGTGTTTGTTACTGCGAAACTTTAGAAAAAAAGTATTTTTTTTTCATGATGATTGTTTTCTTATTTGCTATTCAAAATATTGATTTTTAAAAATATCATTGTTATTTGACAAGCTGTGATCTTTATAGATAAGAAACTGAAACCTTACACATTATTTTCAATATTGACATTCCAACCGATTCAACTTTAAAACAACATCAAAATATGTCTCTGTTTACTAGATTGACCATTCCAATAAAACACGCTGAAGTTGATGTTAAAAAAAACTTGAAGCTGGTGATCGTGGTTGTATTCTCTAAGAAAACACTTTTTGCTTCCAATCATTTTATTTTGTTTTCGGTTAAGGTATTCCTTGATTATATCGTCAATTGTGGGTGTTGTAAGTACGTGAAAAATTTCCAGATGTGAAAACATGATCGAGTTTATACATGAAAAGACATTAAAACGAAAAACGGACAGACTTCTACAAAGTTTCACACGTTAAACAATGATATTGCGCGTTTAAATTTCAGAGTAAAAAAGCGGCTTTGTGGAAAGACATCACTTACAAAAAAGAATGATGAAATCATAGATTAGAAGAAAATATCCAGTCAAGTATATCATATTGTTATAAAATATACCCTTTATTTAGAAGAAATTTGTATAACAATATGTGACACTGACCGTAATTAGTTAATCATGTACGGACATCGAATATGTCTATGTCCTGAGGGATGCTTTAAATCCTGATTGCTTCGGGGTACGCGAAAATAAGAAAATGAATGAAGTCCTTAATCCCATAACCGGAATATATTACAAAAATGTCAACTCAATATGGCATTGTGATGTAATTTCTCTCACATTCTCCCGCCCCCTCCTTTACAATTGTTTTGTTTCTGTCTCTATCTTGCTCTATGTATCCCCGTATATGTCTTGCTTTCACAAATACATAAACTTATATACATTATAACTTAACCCTCTGTCCGTCTATTTGTTTTAAGAAAGATATGCTCCTATTTGTAATATTCTCGTACACACGTCTTCATCCTAGTCCATCATCAAATAGTTGTACAACGGGAAAATGTTTTTATTTCACATGGTATTTTTCTCGGCAATTATGTTTAACATTCAGTATTGATCTTGCCTCATCTCACTCCAATTATATATGTCTGCATAGAAGACAAGCATAAGTGGATTAATTGCTTATTCTGCTTTTCTGTGAGAAAAATAAAAACAAAACACCCATGTCAATAGACATACAACCTGGAAATGAAATCACTTTCAATAGAGGAATACAAATTGTCCTATTTTACAACCATGCCAAAGGAATGTTGAAAGTAAGCATAACAGTCTCTCTAGATCTATCATATGACATCTTCAATTTTTGAACATATTCCATTTAGAACGTTGGTTTAATGAGAGACCTAACACTGCTCGCGAGATTAAACAAATAATTATTGATCTATTCAGTTTTTCTAATGTCTTTAACTGCCTTCATATCGATTTGATTTTTGTTCATGAAGATTCATCATGTCTCCGCATGTTAATCATGATGAATGATGTTTTCTTAAAAAAACGTTTTAGTCTTGTTAAGAAATGTAATCATACTATCAGCAATTATCTAGGGGGCAAGATGGAATGATAAACAGACGTTGCCTGGAAATGTTTCGACATTACTGTACAGTACAAGTTGTTTGCTTTGCCCTAAGGTTTGGATTTGACTATTGTAATTCAAAATTTGACACAGTTACTCCGACCATAAAAGGAAGCATCCTTGTCATATCATTGATTATATCTTAACTGCTTTGTTATTGCCTTCCGAGACCTCTGAGTTGAGTAAACGTGATGTTAGTTTTAACAACCTTAGGCCAGAAATTTAAAATGGAGGGTGCACAACCTTGAATATTATCAAGTCAATCGCTGCGAAATGTGTATAGATAAGTTTTAAATTGTACACATTTCAAAAATGTTAGATCTCAAATGGGAGGGGGCCCTGTTTACGCGACTGGTCAACAGGAAGCATAGTTGATGAAAATATTTCACAGTATTATTTCAGCAAAATAATTGCTTTATTAAATATTATAAATATTTTTTTAAAATATTTGCATGGTTTTATCTTTCGAAAATGTAAAAACATTATTCATTTCCCGAAAACCAAAAGAAATACAAAGTATTTACTGACCAATACAAAATATGTCTTATTTCTTTATCCGAAAAAGTAGTCAAAAAGAAAAGAAGAGTTCTACCACTTGATAATATTAAAATCTTCATAAAAAGAAACCAATAAAAACCCATGGTCAGAATGTTTTTAAAGATATAAAAAGTGTATACAATAGTACATTAACAAACCACCGAACGTCTATCATAAAGTTAACAAAGTTGGGTGTTTATATATAAGCATGTTTTTAGAAAGATTCAGCTTTTTATCTTTAAAACATTAGAGCGAAACCATATTTGATAACAAGCAATAATATGATTGGAACGCAACAAATTAAGCGATAACACTTTTATATTATTTTTGTCGAGCTATGTAAATCTTATCTCTATGTAGATGTAAATTGGTCGCTCATAATGTGCTCTGGTGACGGCCAAGTGTGTTTTGTTTGTTTTATAAAGTTAAACCAAATATTCTGTCAGACTGATGTCAAATGGTTTACTTTAGTAAGTGTTTCTAAAAATGTGATGTAAATCTTCGAATTAAACAAAAGAGTTGGACAACTCCGTCTTCTCTCTCGATATACTCCTTATACATTTTTGTTTTGATGGATTGGAGCTGATGTCTAACAACAGTGACTAACTGAATCATTTACCCTGTCCGATCATCAATGAAAGATACGACAAGCCCAATCAAAAGTACCTCGCATGTATATTACCCAAACAAAATTAACTCACCCTCTAATGGTCATCACGGAAACAACAGGAAATACGGATTGGAACTTTCGCTTTAGGGAAAGAAAGGAAATCTTAACGGATTTAGTCCTAATGGTGCATAGTGATATAATCAATGATGGACTTAATCAGCCGTCTATTTAAGATATACTAAAACTTCAGCTAAGCCGTTGTCATCTTGGAAACTGGAGGTCAGATGTAGTTGGATCATTCTAGATTAACGTTGTTTATTATTATTGTATAATTATATAATACCAATATAATAACAACCATTTAGAGTCCATATTTTTGTCATGACTAATATGCATTTACTTACTGTGGTAAGAGTTTGATTATTTTCATTTGGAAAACGTTCATCTTGTAAGTTTCCGAAATTGTACCAGTGGAGTAAATTAATTGCTGATTTTATTAATTATTTAACCTGGATTTAGCATCACGTTTGTCAATGTCACTTTCATACATTTTTTCTAAGAGCATATTATATGTATACTATTCTTCTCATGCTTGTGATGTTACCTGTAAAGAGGGGGTGTCATATGCATGTTCCGACTTTTTACAACATATAAATGATGTTCACCAATAGTTTTAAACTGTGCGCTTAGTTAATTCAGTATACGCATTTTAAATTTGAAACATACAAATGACATTTTCTCGGCTCGGAAATACCACGAACAAAGCGTCTTAAAGAAGCCAGGCTACAAAAAGCATGAATGAAAAATCAACTTACGAAAATTGTGATCTTTGTTATTTATTGATGTAGATTGGAATGATTTTCATTAACATATCGTCTGTTAATGACAACACAGGTACCAAGCTTGAAGATGTAGTGTATTTAGAGTTGTTGGTATTCATGTTGGTGGTTTATATTTAAATGAAGTAACTGAATGTTGCCACTTAAAATTGTTTTGATATATTTGTGTGTACCATGTAATTTTAGCTAAAATGAATTCACCCTCCAAGCAATGTTTTGTGTAAACAATGACCCTTAATGTACAATAACTAGATTCTGGCCTCAGTGATTTAATTCACTGTATTGATGGATACAATTGTGGGTTAAACGTAGAGTATCTCTCTCAAATTTAAACAACTTGATGTCGATGACTATTTGTTCTCTTTATTTAGTAATGACAACTGTATTTAGGTTTTTTTGATGAACACTTAGTTGGTTAAAGCATTCACTGTAAATTCTCAGACTTATATTATAAAATATAAATATTAGCAGCGTTCTTCCCTTGCGCTAGTCATTTAAGAAATGCTTAGTTTGACCTTCCCATTTTAAGAATAGTGTCACTTGATATGAATGTTGCTAGTAGTTCTACACCGTAGATTCTATGTCTGGTAGCGGTAATATTGTCAGAGCAGCACTGTCGTCGATATAAAATGCCATGTGTTGAGTGTTTTCTGACAAACAAAAGACCAGCGTCAAGTTTGAATTTGAACCTGACAATTTTTGATTAACTGCAACTTAATTACTTCTTCATTTGTAACATCTTGAAATGTTAATACTGATGTTTTCAAATAATTCCATTGCAAGAGGTTCCACTTTGTATCCAACGATTCCGTCTTTTTAATATGACCACCTTGTATGTAAAGCATGTTGATGACACTGTAGATGAGTAAATTATTGTAAACACGGCTTGACTTGAAGCTGAAGAAGAGGATTAACGAAGTCTTCAACTTCATTGATGACTGAATTTCCCTATGTTATGCATAAGACATTTTAGCATGGCTCATTATTCTAAATACGACTTGACCTGACGCTGATGACTAGAACTATGTTAATTGTCTGTGTGCTTGTGGTGGATTTGATATATTCCACCTCGATAAATTAAGAGTAGTAATACATTATCACAATGCATTGATGCTCCCTGATTTTGGAAACAAGTCCATACCTACTTTCTCCCATGGGGCATTTCATTCCTCATGCTTATGTAGTTTTTCTCTTTGGTTTGCAGGCTTTCTTTGTTGGCACGAGTCACAATTGTTTGACTTCATGCTGCATCCCTGGCCAGTATGTTGCGTTCCTCACACGACGCATCATGTTATCAATAATGTTGCCTTAATATGCTGCTTTTAAGTTTAAGTTTGACTTCAGGTATTAAGGATTTGGACACTATGACCTGTTCACCTTTTACAGTATGCCCTCTTCATTGCTTTAAACAAGCGGCGTGTTTTTAGGACGACCCGGTATACCAAAATACTGTAAAAGTTCGTCCCAAAATGTTTCTTCAATAACAATGTTATGTCTAAGATAATTGGATTCAGTTTTTGCGTCAAACATTAGAATACAGTTTGCTTAAAATTATGGCAGCGAGACAAAAATTGCCGTCAACTGTATGGATGTCACTCGTCGCTCACGAACTAAGTGAACCATTCCTGAAGACATAGAAGTCACCAAGCGCTCATGTACTACTATAATCATTCTCGAAGACGTACAATGGAATCAAAAAATAGTCCACAATCCCCTTACATCACAATGTTTGAGATGTTTTGAATGCACTACATAGAAGTCACCAAGCGCTCATGGCCTAATACAACCATTCTTGAAGACATACAATGGAATAGAAATATAGTCAACAATCCCTTTACATCACAGTGTTTGAGAGGTTTTGAATGCACAACATAGAAGTCAACAAGCGCTCATGGACTAATATAATCATTCTTCAAGACATACAATGGAATAGAACAACAGTCATCACTCCCTGTACATCATAGTTTTTTTGTTTTTTTTAATGCACTACATAGAAGTCACCACGCGCCATGAACTAATGTAATTATTTATGGAGACATGCAATGGAAAAGAAAAATAGTCAACAATCCCTGTACATCACAGTGTTTGAGAGGTTCTCAATGCACTACATAGAAGTAACCAAGCGCCCATGTACTAATATAACCATTCTTGGAGAAATGAAATGGAATAGAAAAATATTCAACAATCCCTTTACATCACAGTGTTTGAGAGGTTTTGAATGCACAACATAGAAGTCACCAAGCGCTCATGGACTAGTATAACCATTCTTGAAGATATACAATGGAATAAAACAACAGTAAACAATCCCTGTACATCACAGTGTGTTTTTTTTTAATGCACTACATAGAAGTCACCAAGCGCCCATGTACTAATATAACCATTCTTGAAGACATACAATGGAATAGAAAAATAGTCAACAATCCCCTTACATCACAGTGTTTGACAGGTTTTAAATGCGCTACATAGAAGTCACAAAGCGTTCATGGACTCGAATAATCATTCTTGAAGACATGCAATGGAATACGACAACAGTCAACAATCCCTGTACATCACAGTGTAATGTTTTTAATGCACTACATATAAGTCACCAAGCGCCCATGAACTAATATAACCATTTATGAAGACATGCAATGGATTATATAAATAGTCAACAATCCCTGTACATCACAGTGTTTGAGAGGTTTTGAATGCACTACATAGAAGTCACCAAGCGGCCATTAACTATTATAACCATTTATGAAGACATGGAATGGAATATAAAATTATTCAACAATCCCTTTACATCACAGTGTTTGAGAGGTTTTGAATGCACTACATAGTAGTCACCAAATGCTCATGAACTAGTAAAACCATTCTTGAAGACATGCAATGGAATAGAACAACAGTCATCACTCCCTGTACATCACAGATTTTTGTTTTCTATTGAATGCACTACATAGAAGGCGATAAATAGGGTTTGACAACGGGTGAGAATTTTAAATAGTCTACATATAAGTCACCACGCGCCCATGAACTAATATAACCATTTATGAAGACATGCAATGGAAAAAAGCAACAGTCAACAATCCCTGTACATCACATCGCCTATGGACTAAGTAAACCATTCTTGAAGACTTGCAATCAAACATAAAAACGGTCATACAACGCATCACGTATCGTTATAAATTGAACCTCAATCATTCCACGCACACAATTATATTGTGTAGTGGTATATTTTCATCGTGTCTGTCCGTCTGTCTGTTTACTCGATAACTTGAGTAATTGTACTTGGATCTCTTTCATATTTTGAAGGATGATATAAACCAGGAATATAATTTCACCTATTTAAATCCAGTAATAGTTGTCAAATATTGACGGAGTTATGGCCCTTATTGCGTATTTTGCTATATGTTCTCTGTTAATTTGGCAAAAACACGCTGTGGTCACATCTTAAGGGGTAATAATCTGGAATCTTGCAAAGAGGCTTTTCTAGTGACACCAGTTTTCAAAAGTATACGAATAATCAATTGAAAAACAGAGTTATGGCCCTTTTGAGTCTTTGTTAATTGTGTGCGCCATTGATAGGAATCTGAAATGTTACATGTAGGATTAATTAACGTATCCCTAAAAGCTGGAGTTTATTATTTTGAATAAAACCCAGTTTTGACAGAGTTATGTCCCTCTCTACGAGTACCCATGTGGCCTTATTTCAACAGCTCGATTTTAAATACTTATAATTTTAAAGTTTACCATGGCAAACGCATTTCAGTTTTATTCATCAAACAATTCCGTCTTTTTTAATTACAACTTTGTGTATTGTTCATGTTTATGACACTGTAGATGAGTTAATTATGGTAAACATGGCTTGACCTTAAGCTATCTAGTAGGATTATCGATATCTCCAACTGCATCGATAAATTGAATCCCTGAGTTTATACAGATGACACTGTAGATGAGTTCATTATTGTAAACACGGCTTGAAGTGAAAAGGATTAGTAGGATTAACATGTTCTTCAACTCCATTGAAGACTAAGCTCCCTTATAAAATGCAATTTTTTTTTAGATGAGCTCATTATTGTCAACATAGCTTGACCTGGGGCTGATGACTTGGACTAAGGATTACATCTAGTGTATTGGTCACTGAGCAGCCTCTCTAGGTTTACACAATAAAATGTGTCATTTAGTTTTGACAACGGTGACTGACATCAATTTATTAAACCTAGATTTAGGACAGAGTTGTCTTCCGCTTTTTTATTTCGATCATCAACGACCAACCGTCTTCTAATCTACTCGATACGTTAGGCTAGCCATGTATTTAAATGTTTTATTGACAAACTAAGCACATTTTTACAACTTCGTTGTTTCTCACTATCGATTATATTTTATCAACAATTAAATTCAATGTGAAAAGCATGTCCTTAATTTTGTTTTAATTGTATTGTGGACCCATTCAAAGTAAGATAACATTTTTTGGAGACCTCTGATTTGGTGAGTCGGTATGGGGGATTAGTGAGTATAACAACATTGCCTGTGATGTAGAGTCTACTAATGTGGTTCAATCACATTTTGACCCGTCTTGAGCACGATATATTATACCAAGTGACCGCTATTTTCAATAACATGCTACATGTTAATATAATTGGATTTTGTTTTTGCATCGGAAACTGTAATTACATTTAGTTCAAACCTTTTATGGCAGTGCGGAGTAAATTGCAGTGAACTGTAAGATTTGCATTTACGATTCATAGGCAAACAATAAATTAATTCCGCTGAACGTGTATTTTGATGACACTTATATGGCATATTGCAAAGCGTGATTTACTTTCATAAAAGCCTCAGGAAAAAGTGAAATTGTAATGCCAATCAGAATCTTTGTCTTGATACTAGTTTGTATACACATGTTTTCTTTTTTGATGATGTCCGTTCCGTTTGTTTAGTTTTATCTCAAACGAAAGCAACATTTTAGATCTTTGATATTTTCATATATCGGTGCTTGCCATTTGCCTACCGACGGTTACAACACGTGGTTTTGTTTTTGGTTTCAATTAATTGAAAACTCTCAAGAAATATACAGGGTGTTTTTGTATTATGATCCGATAAAGAATCATAATAACTCCCATACCATTATAGATAGAACCCTCTGGTTTTCGGCAGTTGATCAGATATACATTTAAAATTTGTGTGGTACCAATATTAAGTTGATGTGATCAGTGGTCATCCTGCAGTGATCTATAAAATAAAAAGCGGGAATTTCCAGAATTTCACAAGGACGAAATCTGTTCTGCTTAATAAAATTATTGTGCATACTTTAAAACAGCATAACTAGCTTTAAAACTTATTGATTTTTCTGAAATGTTGCAGATACGTTTCCATGATTGCTCGTAGCTTATAAATGTGAATGGTATTGCAAAATAATACTTTCAAAGGGCAGTAACTCGCAGAAGCCAACTTTACTGCTAAGAGAAGTTCCCATGCGTAGCTTAAAAAAGGACAAATGGCTAAAAACGTCTCAATTCTTATGAACTTTTGTAGATGATTTTGAGTTTAAGATTTGTTTTCGAATTGAACAACATTGCTTACAAAAGAAAATACATATTATAAATATGCGTCTTTCAACCATATAATACTTAGCCGTTAATCTTTATTTCATTGTCAACGACTAATGTTTGAAATATTTGTTTCTAGATTACTCAACAGTGACAGGTTTAAAATCGTCCCGTTTTAAAACGATGCAAGTCGTTCACAAACAACACAGATTGTTTAGGAAACTTAACTTTCAACGTTTGTTGACGTGTCTCAGGACAAGAGTAAAGTTATCTTTAAACAAACTTAAATCTCGCAAACAAACATAAGATTGTTTAAGCTTGTTTGAAAACGACACTTCCCGGGATAAAACCGGTATGCTTATCTGATCTTTTTCTATTTCGAGATGCCAAACCTCTAGAGAATCGTTTTTCGTACTTGTATATAAAACAAACTTAATTTATCACAAGTGATCTATTTAAGTTAAGGTGGCATGTTATTGTATACAGTTTACGTGTAAATCGACACATTGAACCAATTGCCGGCTGAGTTTGTGTCTTGTTAGAACGTCTCAAAAGAGGTCATCATAACCAACAACAAAATGAGGAACTGGGAAAAAAAATTGGGATATCTTCATGTATTTTCACAGAGCCCATGTTACACAAATGTATTTAGGTAAAAGTATCAACACATATTAACATCTCACAAAATATCAGATCTCAGATGGGTTCAAAGTTGTGATATTTAAATATAGTTGAACAGCAGGACATTCTTGGATAAAAGCATCTTGTTGATGTAAGCCACTACGTTCAGATGCCACATATCAATTTAAAGATGGACATATAATGTAATTATTGTTTGTTATCATAATTGTTACTCGTAGGAAAACACAGTTTGTCTCGAGAAAGCATGTACTCGTCTTGAATAATGTCTTCTTATATTATGATTAGA
>JAUUEB010472464.1:0-11530 GCA_032362205.1 Clione limacina | reverse complement strand
CGTTGGCGACGAATACCATTACCTATTTGAGTGTGCCGAATCATAAGGAACCTATTTATGAAGAAATACTACTTCCGGCACCCAAACATCATAAAACCTGACAAGTTGCTGAATTCAAAGAATAAAATAACTCTATCCAAACTAACAAATTTTCTCCACTTCCTAAGCACCAACTTCAAAGTATAAATAGATAAATACATAGATTTTTTGCAAATCAGTTAAAATATATAATTATTATTATTTCATGTATTACTATGTTTATCCTGTTCCATATTCTTTATTCATATATGTATTACCTTCTTTATATTTTGCCTGTACAATTGTTTGTTTTCATGTCCATATGTTGTTAAACGCAATCTGGGTTAATAAAGTGAATTGAATTGAATTGATAACTCACGCTCGTCACGTTTTATCAATGTGCTATCTATCTCTTGCTATAACATAAAACAAAACTTTTCTCTTGGTACGTGCAACTTTCAGTATTTTCCAAATGTCATATTTTGACTCCCTTTAATACATAAGACGTGTAGTATTTCGTTATTTTCGCATTACACAATTATATGTAAGCATAATTGCAATTGGGATTATGTTCCGATTGATGCAATTTCTCAGATGTGTAGAAAACGTTTTAACCAAAAATAAGATGTTTTAAAAAAAATGCTCAATTAACATATGTTATGAACAACATTCAGAAGCACATACGTATGAAACCGTTCACATATTTGAGATGATACTCATATGTACCAGAATCTGACTTCTAGACATGGATACAACGATCAATAAGAGTCATTTACATCAATGACTAAACATTTCATCTATGGAAACAACACTTGTAATGCTACATTTGTCAAGACCAATCTTTTCTGATGGCATGTGTATATGTATACCTCCAAACTGCGTGGTATAGTTTAATTTGATTTAAAACATACTAAACACTATATTCAGTTTAGCATTACCTCAATCGATCACAGGTTAAATGTTTATTAACAACTTGTATCGACCCGAATGATGTTTTGTCTTGTCCGTAATGAAAACATGCCTACTAGCACTAATCTATGTTAAGCTCAATTGTGCGTAAAGTGCGACGTTCTTCTAAAACATATTTTATTTTGAACTCGAGTAAAAGTGGCCACAATTAAGTTGGAAGAATGTGGCACAGTGTGCATACTACAGTGGGTTTAATTGGGCCGATCTTTTAAACTAAATGGACAAAAGTGCAAGACATGTTACTATGTTTACTGGTTAATTTCAAAATTACTACTTAAATGATAGGTATAAGAAAATATGAAATAAGTTTATTTCAGAGAGGTGAACAACACTGAGAAGTTGATCGACAAGATAAAAATATCCTTGGTATTCAGTAGCACATAGCGTTTTATTTTACGGACCAATTGTAAATGTGAATGTGATTTAAAGGTCAACGTCAAAATGACAAGTCCCAAAAACAGAACTGCATTTGTTTTCTTATTGTGTATATCAAATAATAATTGATCATCAAATCAAGATATATTCATCAAGATCTTGGCTGTGATCAGTATCCTATCTTAGGTTCAATCAAGATACAATCATTAAGCTCCTCACTAGCCCCCACCCCATAACCCCATAACCCAATAACCCTGCGATCGAGTTATGTAACAGTGTGCAACATTTGACCCTCGCTTACTAGTGAAACGTGCGTGAAAATTTAAAGAGTGCTTTTAAAAAAGGAGGAAATTATCACACGTACTCTTTTCAGTCTCTATAAGCCGAAAAAAAACAATAATAGCTTGTTTTTGATACAATACATCCTGCAAGATTAGTGCACTTACATGTGTTGTGTTCTTTTGCATGCCCACTAGGTAATCTTAGACCTGAGCACATAGAACTATTGCTATTAAAAAACCAGACCGGGTGAGAGGAAAACTTGAAGGCTACTTTACCATGGGCAGCCACACCATAATTTGTAGTTAGAACGAAACAGATTGATTAGATAGGTTGTGATTGTCTTAAAAATAAGACTAGGAGCCAGCATAAAGGACTACACACGCTTTCAGTGACCGCATCATATAGGTCATACTCAACACAAACCCTGCACCACTCTCCAACCATATGCACCAATATTGATCAGCATAGAAGAGAAGATAAAATATGTCTATGATGATCTGCAGGCAGTGGATGAAAAAATACGAAGCAGCTGCATTTAAGAATCCGAAGCAAGAAAAGTTAACAGGCTAAATTATGCTAGCAGATCTTTCGAGAATAGCGGATTTGTAAACATAAGTGGTCTGTATCATCCTTGTTGCAGAATATAGACAACAACAAATTGTAGCAGTTATGACTATGGTCACTATAAAATTAATGTTTTGAATTGCCATACTTAAAAAAGTCCTTTTCACCCTCTTTTTAAATAGTCTGAATTCAATACATTGAGTCTGGATACGGAATAAGAGCTATCATGCTATCAGGCAGCTGTGTTTATTCCTGTTGTATGATATTGTTTTTGTTAAGACTGATGGTTAATACCTACATCTTATTTTGGTTACCCAGTCATGTCGGTAAAAAAGGTCGATAATAGTTCCCTAGAAAAGATTGATATTTCGGAGGAATCTGTAAAACACTTTAAACTATTAGTCACAGCTCATTATTAAAAGTTATCGTACACAAAATGATAATAAAATTCATCTGATTGTCACGCATTCTTATTTTGTTGCGAAGGAGCGTAATGATCTAACTATCAACTAGCCAATAGAACAACTAACCTCAGAGTTAATGAGTATCTAGGTAAGGATGACACCAAAGATGGTGCTATTCAGTCTTTGGCTTTTTCCCAAATCAAGAGACTCCATCAGTACAAATATATACCCCCCATTTGATTTACAAATTCAGAACGACGAAAGATGTAGATGAAGTTATATTTTCAAAGTTACAAGATGATAATTTTTGGTTTAAAAAACATGTACACTATTTAACATGAGGACAGATTAGTATATTCCTAAAAAAATAAAGTTATTCATATCAATCAAATACAAGAAACTGTAGATTGAAAAAATATGTAAAGACTAGATTTGCTAGAAACAACATTAATCCAACATATCACATGCTTGGAATGTTTCATACGCTTATATGCGTTTCTTTATTTTTTGAATAACTTTCGATATATTGTGAAAAAGAAAGTAACACATTAAGGTAATTTGTGTATGTCAGTGAATCATTACTCAGTAAAATGTTGTTTTTTAATGGAAAACAAGTATTCATATTCACGAAAGACAGTCTGGTTTGATCCAGACACAAGTCTTCTTCGCCAGCTCGATATCGTTATGTTGCCGTTATTTCCGTATATGTTTGTAATGATGATGAATAAGCAAACAAGAATGATGTCTTTGTAGATATTCAGATACACAATTAAGAGCAGAAGCAAACACATGGCGACATATTGTCTCGGACATCTATATATTTCAACTTCATATGCTAAACTCAGCTAGCTAAGTTATAACTAGGAGGGAGTTTATACACAACAAAAAGTAAGGCATTTTAGACGCAATGACGCAAACTTTATTATGATTCATGCACAGTCGGTCTGGTACATAACATATTTTGGATTAAAAATAAAAGAATCCATGCTATGTCTTGTCCTTATGATGTCGGTATTTTACGACTGTTTGGAAACAAATTAAGGCTTTACTAATTTAAAAAATACATTGCTGTGTAACATAAAAAACAAAATGTTGGCAATCCTGGGTGGTCCTTTTGTAGGTAAATATTTGCATTGGCAAACCATTGTGTATATAATGTAACAACCCATCTATAGCAATACACACTGAAGTTTATGCTTGCTTGTGTGACGATTTGCTCCAATGTCCGTTGTTGGATTTGGCTGAGCTTTAACATGGAATTACTTACATATCAAAGAGGTATTTTGAATGCTTTTTGGTGTAATGTGGTACATTTAACGATCTTTAATTAAGACTTGAGTATTTTACTATTTATTTAAAGAAACTGTAAATCGCCATGTTACTGAATGAACCGCACTCCGACGAATTCCCAGAGGTACGCGTGCTATGCGCGAATGAACAAAGTATGTTCAGCCTGCAAGTTATATGAAGACGCCACTATTTGGGTTTGATTATTCTTTTGGTAGAACGCAGGGCGTATCAAGACATTTCAAACGATGGGGATATTGGCGCAAAGTGTATGTGTTGTGACAAAAGGGACATTTGTAGTAGTATTTATGTATTAGAAATATAATGATGAAATTGGTCTTTGGATACTTATTATAAAATATGCCATGTATTAAATGAAATACAACACGTGTGTACATCATAGATCGAGAGAGCATGAACAAAGAATATACATATATCAATTATGTTACGACGTTTAGCCTATTCAGATATATTATGATGTTATCTTTTTCTTCAGACATAAGTAAGGGATACACAAGCTACCAATGTAAGTACTTGAGTCGTCCAGCAAGATAAGCTGTTCCTAGTTTGTTACCGCTTCCAAACGACAAAAAATATTAGATGACTTCTACGTTTAAAGATCGGAACTTAAGACACCTTAACATATTTCCGATGAGTTTGTTTTAAATGAAATACATATCATGCACAATCCTCCCATAATGTTTCACAATACTTTGATTCAACGTTTGACGGATGGCGACTATTGAGGGATAGTTTAATCTTGTAACAAAAATTCTCGTAAAACGTTGTGGGACTAAGGGATTGTTAACAAGTAGCGAAATTCAAAAGAGGTACCACCCACCCCATCCCACACACACATTCTAAGAGAAATGATACACTTTTTAGGGTTATGAAAAAAATGTGTGTGCAAAATAAGAAACTTTTGAGTTTTCCAAAAAACGGTTCAATATATATATCAAAAATGTCTCAAATTAAAGGCATCGACAATATATATACAAATATTTAATTTGAACAACGCACTCACATTAGGTAAATCAATGGTTGTAGATAATAACGCACGTGCGTAGACCTGTGTCAGTGAATTCTTTTTCCAAACTAGGCTTTCAAAAAGAAGGACATTTGCTTGATTCAAAATTTCACACAAGAATGATCAAAGATTTCATTGTTGAATCGTTATCTAAAGACGATTGTGATTCATGTCACAGATTTACAGATTTACAGATTCTTACAGATTTACCAAATTCTGGTTCTTGACAATGTTGAATTTATTTATGATAACTCTTTTTATTACCGCCCATTCCTAACTATATCGTGACCCTTTTTTATTTGTATGAACAAATGTGCTTTTTAAAGAGACGTTTATCGACAGCAAGATTAACACGCCTTTTAGGATTATGGTTATGTAACCTACATCAATCAAGGGACACGATGATATTGGTCAAGAGGTAGGGACAGATGATATTAGAATCATCTTGTATTGCCACAGGGTGCTCAAAACCATAGTAAGGTTTCATTTGTTAATATAGGTCATACCTAACACTAAAAGATATGATAATAGCGTAACAAACCCCTAAATCATGAGTTGCCTTTAGTTTTATGATACATAACGAAAGACGGTTTGCCAAATGTAACTGCGAGGATACATTCACTGGTGCAATTTCTCACGGACTAACTGAAGCTTTATAAAATGACTTGACATGCTTCAGGAGAAAACATTAACAATTTGAAAAAGGAGAGAAGTCATGCCTGTTTGAGGATCAAATGGGTTACAATCGATAACAAAATGACCAAGTTCACCATCAAACGACAACATATTTTTTCCAACCAACGATTACAGCAAATGCGATATTGCACCTCTTATAATCAAATCCTATATGTACTAGATTGAATATCGTTAGAAGAGGTAATAATTAGTTTAGTCTTTCAATTAAGCAAAGCCTAACATAAGGTGATAGATCGGAAAATTAGTTAACTAAATGCAAGTAAACCTCATGGCTCCAGGTCCCAGAACAGGACAAGAAAAACAGGAGTATGAGTTCCCAAATTCGAGGGGAGAAGGCTCAGGTCTACACCACCATTTGTCAAAAGAGGACACCGATTAACTTGTGTCTTTGATTCTTACTTTTTTGAAAACGTTTAACAATAGCGGATTAAGATATAATTAGTTTTTATAGTCCAAGGTAAGCACGCCTTTGTAACTATAGTGTTAAATGTGTTAACAAATTAGTAAGTAGATATAGTGTGCATAAATTCGCATGAATCTATGACATAGAATGTCGAAAGTACTCAAGCGTTCTGGTCCGTTTTTTTATGTTCCTCAACAATAATGCAAATAGGCATAACAATGTCCAATCTTGGTAATAAACATGTGAAACAAACAAAGTTAGTCATAAATTGCATTTTTACATCAACTTTGAACCCAAAAAGTAGCAGGCCTGGAAACGAGCTCCACAAATTGTATGAATAGTTCCCACTTTGATGGTTCATTTTGACTCTTATCTAGATTGTTTGGCGAATCTGATCATAGTTTTCTATTTGACACATGTAAAATGAATATTTGAGTGTTGACTACCATGAAAGTCTTATGAGTTGGAAATTGGAACAAATATTGGAAAAATATTGTCCTGCTGAGAGGAAATGTTTGTATAATGGCAAAATAAAGCAAGTGTAATTACGGTTCAAAGAGTTCGTTTTGGGACGAAAACCAATTTCAGTGTAACACGAGTGATTGGGGACAACAGTCGAATTCTTAATTTTGAATCAAAGGCGAGCTTGTAGGCCAGTGATGAAAGAGTCAAGAGTTGGCCTTTTGATTCCCCGTACTTAGTCATAAAAAATGATAATAAATGCACCCCGGTGGTAAAACAAGATAAACAAATAACAGTTTTGCTTTTGTAAGGGACAAGTATCAACATTTTTTTCATATGAAATCAAAGTCCTTTTTTATTATGGGAATTGTATAACAAAAGAGTCATACACTCGAAGCTGTTAAATTATGTGACCACTTGACCTGTTTTTCGCATATACATTCTCGAATTACAAACTAATACGGTGTGCACTTTTGAATGTGGGAGGGGGATTATCGTCCGATTGGTATTTATGGCTGTATACTATACTTAATGCATTAGAGGTTGAAACGACCTAAAGTCATAAATCCAAACGGTATAATAAGCCCTCGCATCCCAATAAGGTCAACATTTAATATAGTTAAGCATTAACACACCTGTTTAGAAACAGGCCAGTAGGAAGCGAAAGCAAACATTCGGCCTTGGACAAAATGTATTTGCTTTTGTAAACGCTTTACACTAGTTACAACAACAAAATGTACTTAAATTGACAGTTTCCACTTTAACGTTACGAACAAGGAAATAGCCACTTAAGAATGTTGCAAACATGCCACACTAGACATATTCCAAGCCAGATCTTTGTATATGAGGGGTGGAGACATTGGCCTGAGGACATAACACTTTACTAGGAACACTGTTTTGTTTAATTGAACCTTGTTACAAATTATGTGTCCTTTTTATGATGTTGAATACTCGAAGCAGTCGCTTGCTGTCGGATATAAAGTGTACAGTGATTAGCTAGGCCGCTCGCTAGATGGCAAACAAAGACATTATTTTGTGTTAGAATTGAACATAATCAATACTCATTAAAGAATCGATACCTAATGCATCATACAATGTTTGCAATGATGATCGTTATCCAAAAGATAGTGTGAACAAATGAACAAGTACAATATTGAGTAGTAGATGTACGCAGAAGAAAGACGGTATATCAAATTTTTGATAGTTGTCCCGGCTGATCGTTATGCAGGATACAGCAAGGCTGTCGACAAATCGTTCATAATCTATGTTACCTGTAGAGCAGGATATGGTCATGACACATTATATGTGAAGCTAACAATTCAAGATGCATACCTACTCTATATGTATGTACATTTGAAGCCAATATTCGATGATAAATGAACCTGTTTTCTGCTTATCTTAAAATAACTAGTATGAATTTTACTCTTCTTTACCCGACATTTTTCAAAATTCTGTTGAAGCTCACAAAATCAATATCAAATGCAAATCATGCACGGTTTACCCGAGCAATAAACATTTACGATATAGAAAATCAAGTGTGTTGACACAATACCACGAGGAGTTCACAAACGCCTTAAAACCGCGACGCCTAAAACTGTAGAAAGCGTGGCTGGGGGCTCGATTAGCAACACACACCTTAAAACCGCGAGGCAACTCACAAATGCGAGAAAGATCGATTCTTCACACACGTGGGGTTTTCATAGAAATAGTTATGCAGTCGTGTTAGTTTGTTTAAATATTACGTAATTTGTTGATGTTTTGGAAAATCACGAAACCTTTACTATTTATGCCAAATGCAATAAAATGTATACTTCCTGGCTGAGTTTATCTACCCAATTAACTGCAAAATCGTTAGATATCGATGGATGAATATCGATCTCGTTAAAACAAGATCGATATTCATTCATCGATATCTAACTTGTTTGCAATAAATAGGGTAGATAAAGTCACAAAGCCAGTATTCATTATTTATTTGCAACCAGTCTCGATCCATTCTGAGCGCATTTGTTTTTTGACTATTGGTCAGCACCTGTGGTAAGTTTGCTTAAGTTGCTTGGCAACGCCATGATTTTGTGTGTATGTACCCTTAGGATCATTACAATCCAAGTCCAATTGAGTCGTGGGGGGATGGAGAAAAACCTCTCATCCCCCTCCCCGACTGTTATGTATATTAACCCCAGTCTAATTTGCTCAATACACGGAATATATTTCAGATACATTCTAAACGTAATCACAATTGTATGGAATGATTGATTTGTGATTACCTGTATTTCTAACTTTTTGCACCCGTATAATTAAAAGTAAAGAAAATATATGTGATTATGAGAAATACATAATATTACACACGTAGACGTGACAACCAAATCACCATCGATACAATAAATACAAGACGAATGCGTAATGAATGAAAGACAAATACGCAGTAATTGATTAAACAAACAAACATAACGAATATGGACCCATTATCGTTTACTTTCTAAACATAAAACCAATCTTTTCAGCCACAACTACGTTTATCAACTCCTATTTCCCAGAAATGTCCAAAGTCTTTTTTCTTCTCTTGTATTCAGTCAAATTAAAACGTGAGGCCCAGTAATAACACCCTAGGTTTGCTTTTGACAAACAAGCAGGTGGACATTGTCTGTGCTCTGTAAGAAATGGTTATTTCAGTGTCCGTCTAGGAAATAAATTATGCTGGATTAATAATTCCTTTCAGCCACTTCCTCCTCCGTTTTCGATTTTTTTAGAATTTCCATATTCTTTTCATCTCACAATCTTTCATATATTTTGTTTTTCTCAACATACAAAAACAAGAAATATGTTAGGGTGATTAAAAATGAAATGTAGTGAAGACTGTTTACTAATCCATATACACAAGACAATAGTAAATCTTATGAAATTATTCAGTATAGAAATGAGATTGAAATACACATCGAAATGATAGATATCTGATAAATCAAAAATAGTAACGTGTAACCTGTTTGGACTTTATTTACATTATCTTCTTGGTCACTTACGAATAAGCAATGTGACAATGCTACTTAATTGAAACGCTTTTAAGCATACACAAGAGACAATAATTGAAAACAGATAATAATCGACGAGTGATAGTGATATATAACACACAATAATCGATGTCATACAATAATGGACGAATTACTTAAATAAACGTCAATAGACAATAATGCAAACTTTTTATAGTAGTTAGAATAAGTTTAGACATGTTTAAAAATAGAAACAATACTTTAATTATGTAATCAAACTCTCATGTACATGAATATCAAACTTGATTGGCTACAATCTTTATTTCTATCATTTGTTTTTACAGTTTTCTACTTGTACTGCTAAGATAGAAATGTGTTATTAAGGCAGAAAATTCAAAAAGGAAATCTTAAAGAGCCACGTGATAAAAAATAAATGTGCACATGTTTGAGGGTAGTATATTAATTATGTCACACAAGCCATTATTATATTGAATTAAAATTTCAATAGAAATTCAGACGTCGCAATGAGAACCCACTATTCGGAAATGACTGTCTGATGTTAACAAAAACATTGCATTTACCCTGGGCCCTCAGGATTTAGTCAAAAGGGTCTATAAAGCACAATGTAAATAATTTATGTGCTCCGATCACATTGTCCAGCTTCATGATATTATTTGTTCAATTTCGTAAGTTCTTTCATTATCGTCCTTTTGTACATGTCAATCTTTGTGCATCCTTCCCCCCCTTTTTGTGTCTGTCTGTCTGGCTGTCTGGCTGTCTGGCTGTCTGGCTGGCTGGCTGGTTGGCTGGCTGACTGGTTTACTGGCTCACTCTCTATCTCACTCTCTCTCTCTCTCTCTCTCTCTCTCTCTCTCTCTCTCTCTCTCTCTTTCGCTCTCTTGCTATCTGAGAAAAAAAAGAGAGAGAGGGAGAAAGAGAGAGGGGGCGCGAGAAAGAGAGAGAGTCAAATAGAGAGGGAGAATTAGAGAGATAGAGATATAGAGGAAAAGAGGTGGAGATTGAAAAAGAGAGAGACAGAGAAAACGAAAAACTGAGAAGCAGAATATCCAAACACGTATTCATTGAGATCAAACAATCTTAAAGAGGTACAAATATATTAAACGATAAAAAATGTTGCTTAATTATGAATGAGATCGGGAAGCCTACATTGTGATTATGTGTAAGCTAAAAACATATAATAAGTGCGTAGCAGTGAATCATTTGATGGAGTCAGGCCTGCCATGATAATGAACTTAAAAAGCTCTTCGTAATTAGGCCGTTCTCGGAAGCCAATATTGTGTGTTTTCATTTACCGTCTCAATAAAGAAAAATATTTGTCCTATCCAACTCGTCTGTTATTATTTCTTTGTTAATATATGTTCTAGTATTGCCGTTGTCAGCTAAAGATGTATTTAATATATTTTTTGATATGCAAAGTCTCAAAATATGTACATTGATAGAAAACCAACACTGCTCGAGTGGTCGAGTTTGTCAATTTATACGAAATTTCAAAGCAGCTAACATACAAAATATGACATTATCGATACTAGAAAGTGAATGACATAACGAAATTGAAGATCATGATTAAAACATAAATTAGCAATGTATGAGCACAACTTTCATCCGAGGCAACAACGCAGTTTTACAGAATTAATGAGTTCTCCTGTTACAAGTATTTGTGTGATGCCATTTTACTCTTTTTACGACAATTCTTTTTGTTTCTGATATTTCTTTAAAAACGCATGTTCAAGGAAATTCTCTAGAAAGATTATAGTTGAATGGGCTGAGACCACAGGTGGGTGTCATTTTGTTGGTGTGAACCCTGCATGCATGGTATTCAGAAAACAATGTGCTTGATGTATGGCAATTCTTATGTCAAATTATTAATTTCTAGTGGCTTAGTACCCGGTCTTGCCCGGGAAGGATACAAAAAGAAAGAATGAACATGAATTTGGCTGACTTTTTAACCACCCTGTAATCTTCTATCTGTCTTTCTGTCTTTCTGTCTTTCTGTCTGTCTGTCTGTCTGTCTGTCTGTCTGTCTGTCTGTCTGTCTGTC
>JAUUEB010472453.1:0-11530 GCA_032362205.1 Clione limacina | reverse complement strand
GACTTTCTATCCAGACAAACTGTATAAGACTTTCTATCCAGACAAACTGTATAAGACTTTCTATCCAGACAAACTGTATAAGACTTTCTATCCAGACAAACTGTGTGAGATTTTCTAACCAGACAAACTGTTTAAGATTGTCTACCCAGACAAGATGTATAATATTTTCTACCTAGACAAACTGTATAATATTTTCTATCCAGACAAATTGTAAAAGATTTTCTATCCAGACAAGCTGTATACTATTTTCTACCAAGACAAACTGTACAATATTTTTTATCCAGACAAACTGTATACTATTTTATATCCAGAAAACTGTATGAGATTTTCTAACCAGACAAACTGTAGATGTCTTATCCAGACAAACTGTATACTATTTTATATCCAGACACACTGTATAAGATTTTCTACCCAGACAAGCTGTATAGTATTTTCAACCTAGACCAACTGTATACTATTTTCTAAACAGAAAATAAATGTATAATATTTTATATGCAGAAAAACTGTATAAGATTTTATATTCAGACAAGCTTTATGAATTTGTCTATTGAGACAAACTGTATACGAGTTTATACCAAAAGAAACCTTACGATACTTTCTATGTAAACAAGCGTCACAATTGTTTTTGTTTCATACATACTGTGTACTAATTTATAGCTTTGAAAAATGTACAATATTGCATAGATAAAAAAGTTTGTACTTTTTTGTATCGATATAATGTTTAAAATTTTCTCTATTCATGATAAATAGGATTTAACAAATAACCTTATTTGCTTAACTCAAAATTTATTTTTAGAAATAGAAGCATGTTATTTATGAAGGACACCTAATCCTAGCGATACCAGTGTGAGTCGTTGTAGCCCTAGCGACATGACACACTGGGTACCATTCCGTCCAGTTAAACTTACTACATTGCTATGATTAACTTCCCTGTTATGATAAGGTTTATCGAACAAGTGCTATTTACTCTACAAACCCGCAACGGTTGGCCAATACATAATGTGCTTCCTTAGAACAACTATATTGTTGCCGTTTTTTTAAACCCGAAGTTGAAATTGCAGTGTTGAGATAAAGTCCAATGTACACTCGCTATCAATTATTCATAGTTCCATGCCAATACAGTAGTAAGGATGAAAAAACCCCAGTAAAAGAGCTATTGCTTGCCTTTCTTTAAATGCTAAAAATACTATTACTATTTGGTAACATATTGGCACAATCAAACACAATGGAAAACAATATAACCACGTGCGAAAAGATCTGTCATACTTTTTCTACCATTCTAATCATTTAAGAACAATGTATCAATGAAAAAATCGAATTCGCCAAGCATATCTCGTCTGACCCAATTCTTGGTCAGCTTAAATAACCGACGATTTTCGAGTACACATTTCAAAAACAAAAACAATTAACATTGTGTTCGTATCCGATCTTTTCAAATGAAGGTTAGTTTATAATACGTTTTGCCAGAATATATAGTACCGATGTGTCGCCGTACTGATTCAGGCACAGTTTTACACATGTATGCACACCTAAACACATATAGACACAGTTTTAATAATGTAGATATAGGTACGGGCACACATAGGTACGGAGACACAGGGATCTACCAAAAATAAGAATGATGTAACAACGAAATGTTGAGTCTAATTTCTAAGGAAATACTAATTATAATAAAAACATCTTATTGGTGATTGTGCTGCTATTGTATTGATGATATCTATGTAAATAATATAACACTTTATAATGGATAACTCAAAATGAGATAATAATGATATATGTGATCATGAAGTTTTAAGAATTGTCGTCAATGTGACTGACCCTCATGAAATGTGCATACTATGTTGATGGAGGACACACTTTGATACACAAATATGTGCATCTCCATGCCGACTCGGCTACTAAGGGAGTCCATTCCAAGCAAACTAACGAGACTTGGCTTGATATTTTCCTATGTTTGGTTTTATGCCTTTTACGTATACATGATTTTTGTAAGGTTCTTTACAATCAGAATGACTCTCAGTCTTCCTAATGTACCTAATAAGCTTCTTACAAACTTGCTGACTATACGATTTTAAAATGTACATACCTTTTTAATTAAATGGTTTTGCAAAACATGATCTACAGATTGCATATACACATAATCGACCAATCATTGAGCGAAAACACTAGGCAAGTGTATGAAATTATTACACATATATGACAAGTAAGAATTAATTTCATCAATGGCACTTAAGAGAGGCAACATATTTAAAAAAAAATAAAAACATATTTCAAAGTTGATTCAAAAATATGCAACATAAAATATTTGAACAATTTGAAGACATAAATATAAATGTCGCTTTAATATAATTTTAAAATCAATAACTCCTCTATGTTATACCGGTTTTAGGGTCGAAATATTTACAGAAGGTAGAGTCATGTTGGGGATGCAAATAAACCGTTGATTACACTTACTTAGTGTTACAGAAAATAGTTGATATGATGATTGATTTAAGAAGTACATTAGTTATAAGAAAACAGCATGTTGATTGGATTAATTCAAATAGTTTGACAAAGTGCATTTAGCCTGCTGCATTACTAACTTATACAGAATCGGGGGGGGGGGGGGGGGATATTTTTTTTTCTTGCTTGTCAATTTTATGCAAATTAATTTTATTTTATAAATTAACTAAATGTTATAAAAATTTATCCAATAAAATTATAAAATCCTATTATTTGCTTCCTTGAGTACCTTAGATTAAGTTAAGCCATTAACAAATGTTTGCTTCCGTCTTTTTCTTCCCCGCAAAGAATTTGGTGCGCTTCATGACTGCCAACAATACTTGCGATATAACTAAATTAGTGGGGATGGAAAAGCAGGTCAACAGCTTCCTGTTTGATCACAGTGTAATTTAAACACTCTCTATATTTGCAAAAAAATATGTAGAAATGAACTACGACTAGCCATATGTTAGCAATATTCGTAGTCATACTTCTATCTCCGACTCATCACTGACCACAGTCCACCTTGGATGGAGAGTGTCCACGTAGCTTGAGAACGGACTAATAGAGTCTGAGATACTCATTAAAAAAGTATCTATAATTAATCTTTCTGAGGATATATTCAAATCAGTGTTGGATATTGCAAAGAAAATCGACGTTTTTTCTACAGAAGTGATTGCTTGAGTTCATTGAAGAACATCCCTCTGTCTGTTAATTTGCGAATTAATTCAGCTAATTGCGACATTTCTTGTTTCCTACTACGAGGGAATTTATAGTCTTTGTAGATATATGAAGTAGAGAAAGGCCAATTCGAACAGCCAGTCGCTACGCGCCTTCAACTCGTCGGTGACGGTGATGCTCTTTTATTGTTATTGTTATTTTACAAAGTCTTTGAAATTATTTTGTGACTGCATTATTGATTTAAAGTTATTTTTTATGTGCTATCTTGATTCTTGATCTGTAAAGTTTGCTGCTCGCCGAAGGACTGGACGCAATCTCATACACAAATGTTTTCCAGACGCATCTGGAAGATGTCGATTTCTGGTTTCACAGAAACAAATTCATTTAATTATAAACAAAAGCCATACTTAAAAAACTTAGGCAACAAATCACGTCTAACAACCATGATATAAAACCTATAACGTGTTTTGCTCAATTCATTAACACACAAACAAATAGTATAAAAAAAAACTTCCAAAGTTTGTTATTCACATTTCTTCATACTAAAATTAAAAGGGTCACAAAATAGAAAGAAGTGAACAGGGAATATATAACAAATGAAGTTTTCAATTTGATTTATTCTTACCAGGAAAAGCAAGAATTAAATATTTCACTGTTACGCCCTGTGTAGGAATGTTTGATTATTGCTTCAAAGTTCATATCAAATGTTTTTAGTTTTTAATCGGAAAAACAAATGAGATCTCAAGAAAATATGGCAAAAACTAATACCCGTGGTAGAAATTATATTATGAACGAAGATTATGTTAAATTGAATACTTTCATACCACTCATTGTAATTGACAGCAGGATTGAAGATGGAGGCCATCAGGGACGCGTGCAATTTTCTAGTGGCCTGGCAACAGTGACATAAACGGAGTGTCCCATTACCATCAATACTTTCTATAGAGATCATAAATATTGCACTGTTTGATCCACTTAATCGATCTGCTCATCTTTTTCGGTTCCACGTCATGAATTTTGACGAGATATTAGTTTAAGAAAATAAATATTTACCTCAATGAACCTTTGTTTGAGACGAGATTGGCGTTTAGCAGCCAACTCAGCCACATCATCAGACTAAATGTTAATATACAAACAATACGAACTGAAAAACGTGGGATGAACGAATGTTGTTGTTGTTGTTATTGTTGTTGTTGTTGTTGTTGTTGTTGTTGTTGTTGTTGTTGTTGTTGTTGTTGTTGTTGTTGTTGTTGTTGTTGTTCTTGTTGTTGTTGTTGTTGTTGTTGTTGTTGTTGTTGTTGTTGTTTTTGTTTTTGTTTTTGTTTTTGTTGTTGTCTTTGTTGTTGTGTTGTTTTTGTTGTTGTTTTTGTTGTTGTTTTTGTTGTTGTCTTTGTTGTTGTTTTTCTTGGTATGGCTGCGAGCTGCAGCATGAGCAAGGGATGTATTGATAATATTTTTTGATTAAACCACAGAACGATGAAGTTGATTCCTATACTGATGTCGAAGGTACCAACACAATTTGTTGAAGAAGAATATGCTTTAAGATATTTACCCCTTGACTGCTAACTAAAATAAATTAACTTATATAAATAACGAGATGAATATTGTCTCGGGATTCTCCGCGATGACATTCGATATCTTTCTTACTGTTTATTTCGTTTGTCAAATATAGTTTATGTATATATATTGTGTATTGATTAAACAATTCAGTTAAAAACTTACTACTTTATTTAACTACATTCATTTTTTTTCTATAAAGACCACCAATTTTCATGGGGAACATCTCTTTAAATAGGCAAGTCACAATTGTCTACAATTCCGATGACATTTTTTTCATCACCAGTTAAAAGTGAAATGCTCAACTCTTATATCAATGAAGTTAATGACCCTCTGGTTGAATATTTATGTGTAACAATGCGAAGGTTGACTGTAGAAATGTGTTGAAGAACCTCAGTCTGACTAGAGCTTGTCAGAATATCAGCCAACAGTGAGGCTTATATCATTCTATATCATGCAATTACTGGAGACGAACGATCAGTGTATCTCACAATAATCAGCTGAGTAGATAAATTCCCTGTAATAGACAAATCCTCTTTGTAGTCATATTAACGAATGAGCTTTGGAAGGTCTGCAGCTTAGACATGAGCTTAGGCAACCGATTTTGCATCATGATGATTAGATGTACGACTGCATTGATTACATTTTTTTATTCGTCAAACAGGGTATTGCTTCGATCCCTTTTTTGGTTCCTCCAAAGCGAATCTTTTATTTTGGTTGTATATAGTCACGTGATATATACACACAAGTAAGAAGATGTATATAGCAGTGAGATCAAATCAGATCATAATCACACTCTTTCTGAACTAAAAACTTGAATAAAATGATATATTATGAAAAAGTATTCAATTGACGTAAGCCATCGTTTTAGACGTATTAACAGCTTTCGCAACTACCCTACGTTGTCACACAAATGTCTTTAATGGCATCGTTGTAGCGTCATGGCCTTTTTAGTTGATGGATCATATTGACATGGTTATTATTGTCAAATTTCGCAACGTTTTTATTTTTTAAAAACCGATAAAAACTATATTATGTGTTATATATTATCATGTTTTTTTCTCGTATTTGAAATATCATTACATCATCAATTTAATCATTAAACCTGTTTTAAAGAACACCATTATTAATTTGAGAGGGTTAAAGCTTTTCTATGCAAATCTAAGATTTGCAATTGCTAATGTAGTTTCAGATTATTCCTGAAATATTGATAGCACTTCTGTTCTACATCGTATATATAATTTAACGACCAAAACTAAAGTCGAATAAAACCTTAAAAAAGAAAGTTATTGTTCTTTGATTTTTGTTATTGCATTCAAGCGATTTTGCTCATGATTTGTATCTTCTACCCTTGAAAGAGAGACCTAATGAATCATAGTTGGACATGCTATTCAAGGATAGAATCGATATTGTAGACTTTGGAGGTTGGTATTCCCTTCATGAGTTTTATGCTCGATTACTCATTTTGTATCAGAGTGCTAAGCAATGAATGCTTTTATACAAACCTTAACCTTTATGATTATTTCTACAAAGTTTGTCTCCAAATATTTTCAAATGATATTATCTACCAAACTCCGGGGTTTTCAGACGTTTATAATTGAAATGCAATCATGCAAAATTCATGAAATAGGCAACTTAGAAAAAATGAGTTATTTAATACACTTGAGACACTCAAACACTCTTCAAACTTTGCTCTAAAGATCTATATATTGATCTGTGACATTAATTTGTTTGCGTTTTAAACGAGAGTGGTTTACACAATCTTCCCGATTAAGAGAGGGGTTAACAATTAAGTTGTGTTTTATTTTAGCTAAAGAGTAATACTAGTTTTAGAAAGGGGATAACAATTTAGTTGGGATTTTCTTTTAGCCAACGTATAATATTAACTTTACCCGATGTTAGACGCTATTTAAATTACATTTTTAAAATTAAAATAGAGTGATACTTGTTTTACAGGTATTTTGGTGTGATCACAGAATGCGTTCCTATGTCCCATAAGAATTATAATAATTGAGTAGAGAAGCGGTTTCAAAATAACCACACTCCTTACTTCCCTCACTTAACGGTGTTGTATGGACTGACAAGAGCAGTGTATCCATAGGAATGTTAAAACTGTTGTAAAGTAATATGTATGAACGTGAATCACAAACAACTATGTGATGCTACACCCATTGTACAAATGTTTACATTGCTGTATAAATTAATCTTTGCCAATGTTACCCAAATTACGCTTTAATGGGATTCACCATTATTTATTGATGTCACCAATGTATGCATTTGATTGTCTTCCGATGAATACGCGGCATACAGTAAACTGTTCATTTCATAGAAAAATACGCCCAGATTAGGGGAATTGGGAATTTTTATTTTATTCTTTATTTTGTATTAGTTGTTAATGGAACTCTCTTTTGTAAGGGGCACCGTTTATAAGCCGTATGAAAGCGTCTACGATTAGAAACCGTATATAAGTTAATACTGAAATAAATTAGCGGACAAAACAAGTCAATAAGAGGAAACTTAAAAAAAGGTAATATTCGAATAATGTAGGAGAAGGTACTAAAAAGATGGGCCTATTATGTAAACTATACGCTGACCCAAACAGAAGCAAATATCCATCTTATTGCGAAACTGTGATGAGAGGTACACACATTATGAATGTTGAAGATAAAGCATCTGTGGGAGAAATGGAAATATAAACAGCTTTTGTTTGGTGAGGATAAACAAACAATATAGATAATTTAGACTTGGCGACTTTGGGATTGAAACACTTACCAAACACATGATGATTAATTATGACACAGGCAACCTCCCAGATGAACTGTGCAACGCGATCTGTATTCCACTTCAAAAGAAGACAGGGGCAACAACACAATCATGATGCAACGCTTTAGAAATAGATAATCTCCAGAAATTGATAGAGAACAATTTAACTTTGAAAGGAACAAGGGACAGTAAAAGCAATATTCCCATTTAAATACAAATTGCAAAGTCAAAGTCCACTTTTGGTAAAGCTTGATCACACTTGACCAGTCTACCTGGCTTGACAAGAAATCACCTATTTCAAAGCAAGAGTAAGGTACAGCCTGAAACAATCGTTAAAAAAAATTAAAAGAAAAAGCAAAGATTAAACCGTTTTACTTACGCGAGAATATACGACATGTTAAAAAGAGAGTAACACAATTATGACCATGAAACAATTTCTAATAACTGTAAAAACGTAGCCTATGGCGTTAAGTAAAGTAGTTTACTAGTCTTAAGAATACTTAACACCAATTAATACATGTTTTGAGGATATTTTTCAAGGTAACGTATTTGGACGGCCAGTCTGCTCAAAACCCCAAAATGATAAATTAAACGTAGATGTAGAAATACATGAAACAATTTTGAATGTTCATATAATTAAAAATTGAAATTATAAATGCAATCAACAGTGCTAAAACTGTAAAATCCACTGAATGCGATGCAGATAAGTAGAATAGATGATATTTTGCCATTTCGTCAGATGTTTTCAAAAGCTTAATTTCTCATGGTTTATTTCGATTAGATTGGAGTAGGTCAATTATCGTACCAATACATACAAGGTAATTTGAATAATACGATAACTAAAGACTATTATCATTTCGTACAAATTCCCTCAACCATCTTTTAAAAACAGGACTATTTAACCAAAGAAGAAAAGTTTGGTTTATAGAAGCCTTTTCGACGGCTAATAAAATGTTAACACTGTATGCTGTGATAACTAGACTAATCTTAAAACGTAGAAAACTATGTATTGTGTTTATTAAATTATAAAATGCCTTGGATGTATTCACAGGGAAGCAGCCTTTGTGTTATAAGAAAGCTATGAAAGTTCAGAAAGTAAATTAAATCCTATAACAGGTATTTATGAATCGGTGATGTCAACTGTATGAACAAAAATTGAATCAAAAACAAATTGTATATGGGCAAGATTCTGTCTAAACATTAGTTACCTATTAATCTTTCTTGGTGATCCTTAGGTGCACTACTACAACCAAAAATGTGCTGGTTGCAGTAGTATATCTATATAAAAGCTGTAATATACTATTATAGCAAAATATAAGATATAACCAAAACCAAAAGAGAAGCAGACAATTTATGTGAGCAAAAGGATAAAGAACAGTCAACAGAAGATCGAAAAGTGCAATAAGTCACATGTGGGAGCATGAAATCTTAACAAAATGTAATCAATTTAAACCCGACAGCACAGTAGGGATAATGAGAGGCGGATTTGGAACCTTGGGGATACACAAACATGGATATCAGCAAAACAACAACATACACACCAGCCTGTGCAGCTGACCATGAAACTGTAAGTGTGATACCTTAACAACGTAATCATGTGTAAAAAGAGGAAACTCCGAAACAATGTCATTCACTGGTGAGTTTCCAACTCATGTATTATTCTCTCGGTTCACCACAGAGTGCTCTAGGTGAAAGGGATTGTACATTTTTTGTTTTACTTGAAAACAATATAAAAAAGTCATTCATGAGAATAAGTTACAAATGTGTTTGTCCAATATATTCCGAACAATAGATATCATGACAACGGGATCAATTTCGTCAATAATTACATTCTATATAATTCAATGTATAGTGACTATTTCCCGGCTTAAGTTTCAAAATCCAAATGTATGGCACTTGAGTTTGATATTGATTAATGAATATAGATCGAGTGTTAACGATTGAAAACAAGTGTCTGACTTGGTATAGAAACTTAGTCAGTAAGTATTCCTGTTGTCCACATGGCTTATTCCACGAACAAGTATACTGTGTAGTTGTGTAGTTGCTTCCTGTCTGTGTGTCTGTATGTCTGTGTGTCTGTATGTTTACGCGATAACTTAATAAGTTTTGCTCATATCTCTTTCATTTTTGGAAGGATTATATAGACCAAGTTTAAAATGTTTGATAGAAAAATCCTGACAAATTTGTGAAAAATTGACGAAGCTGTGGCCCTTATTGAGTTTTTCCGCGCACAATTATATTATCTAGTGGTAATTTGTATCCTTGTCTGTATGTGTGTGTCTGTCTGTCTGTTTACGCCATAACTTTAGTAACGTTGCTCGGATAGTTTTTATATTTGGAAGTATGGTAGATAACGGGTATACAATTTCTGCTATATAAATTCAGGATTGATTGTGGAATATTCACGCAGTTACGGCCCTTTTTGTGTTTGTTGCTCTATGTTCTCTGTTAATTTGGCAAAAAAGACGCTGTAGTCACATCTTGAGAGTTAAGAATCTGAAATCTTGCTCATAGGCTCTTCTAGTAACTATCTTCAATTAATGTTCACAATTTTTTGAATAAATATGGCTCCTTTGAGTGTTTTGCTATATGTCTTTGCTTTTTTTTTGCGAACACGCTGTGGTCCATTTATCAAAGAAAGAAATCTGAAATCTTGCACAGAGGCGTAATTCATGGGTCCCTAAACGCTTTTATCTTTTTCTTGTTTTTCTATATGTCCTTTATAATTTCGCAAAAACACGCTTTGGTCACATCTTCAGAGTAAATAGTCTAAAATCTTCAAAAGAAGCACTTCTAGTAATTATCTACAATCATCTTTCACAATTTTTTGAATGATCAATTTATAAACATAAAAGTTATAACCCCTTTGAGTATTTTGTTATATGTCTTTGTTATTTTCTTCGAGAATACGCTCTGGTCCCATCTTCATAGATAGAAATGTTGCACATAGGGTTAATTCGTGGTTCCCTAAAGACTGTAATCTAATTTTTTTTTAAACAATTGTCAGAGTTATGTCCTTTTTATGATTTTTAGGTACGTTCTTTACGCAGTGGACGCATCGTGGTGAGTGAGAGCCTGCGGCCTCGTGTCCATCCCAGGGACATTCTATAAATATTTCTCTCAATTTTTTGAAAGAAATGTTTACAAATTTATTGACTTGTGTTGTTTGGTATATGTTCTTTGCTACTTTTTCTGGTGTTCGTGGTCTCTCTAGGAATACTCACTTTTGTAAATTCATTTTTTAATATGATAAAATAAGATGATATCTCACAAGTATACACAAACACAAATCATGTGTATTTGACACTCAAATGATAAAAGTCTATAAATCAGCATTGACAGTTAAAGCCAATACACGCGGCAAAAGATACTTTCTCATGAACTTTTTCCCTAGACACAACATAGCACTGTGTATCCATGCATTTTGCAACTGTATTTCAAATAAAAATATATCATTTAGTTTAAGGGTTGGAAGCATAAAGTAACGTCTCATGTGCTAATTCTTATATGGTCCTCGTTAAATAGATATGTTTCAATATAATCAAAATATACACTTTGCTTATTTTGTTATCTCAACGGGGGAATATGTAGCTGTATAGGTAAAATGATCTATGAAATTATGAAAATAGCTTCAAAACAAATTGAGTTATAATTATACCTTAAAGTATGATGGCAAGTCTGACATTTTCACTGTCATTAGATATCATCATCGCTTTTTTAAGTTCAGGAGATGAATTTCCATCAAATTAAATGATATTGTTTGAAGACAAGTGTCTATCGAACTCCAAATCGAAAAAAGCACTGAGTATATTTTCAATGCCACAGATGCATGTCTGAAATAAAAGGATTCAGTTGCTGTTTTAAAAAAAAAAATCCAATGTCTATCGGAATTAGATTATAAAATACTTGTAAATTAATTGTAAGCAAATTTCAAGTTTCAAGTTTTTATTGATTCAGAGACTCACTGGGGGCATAAAGAATACAAACAAAATGCATTACAAAATCAATTAAGGATAATCTATAAAATAAACATTGCAAAATCATTAAA
>JAUUEB010472442.1:0-11531 GCA_032362205.1 Clione limacina | reverse complement strand
TGTTCACTTCACTACGCTCGGCGTGTTACATAATCACCACTACATCAAAAATACCTTTCTACACCCCTTAAAAACGAATCAATTTGCTGAAGAAAGTGACCACTGTACGAGCCAATGTACTCTCATATATTTTGGAAAATCCTGCGGTTGTCCATATTCCCCCATGGGGTACCAAAATTACTTTTAAATGCGCCTTTTAGTTTCCATATTTCAAAAGTGTTCGCCTCGCTCCATTCGGCTTGTTACATAATCACCTCCACCAAAAATTCCTTGCTACACCCTGATGAACGAATCGAATTGCCAAAGGATGTGACCACTGTACGAGTCAATTTATTCTTATTTATTTTTGGGATACAATCATGCGGATGTCCATGCTAGTCTGCACCTCCAAAAAAACACTTTGTTTACCCAAAAATTACTACCTGGGTACGGGCCTGAGTTGTACTAATATTTTGCCGAGACTTAGGATAGATAAAACTTCCTTTCACATTGTGTTAATAATATAGTTTGACTGCTAATTAAAGACTTAATTTTGAAAATCGATATTTACAACAAGCTTGATCAGCTTATGTTTTTACACTATGATTATTAATGTGTCTTTAAAAACTAAACAAGTTTCGTATCAAACTATGTATTCGACGCATTTAGGCTTATATGTTCTGTTGGTGCCGCGTCAGTGTACCATCCCGACAATGTGCCAACGAGTTTTAGACATACGTCAGTGTGCCATCCCGACAATATGTCATCGGGTAAGTAAGAAAGCGATAATGTGCCATCGAGAAAGTAAAAAAGCGATAATGTGCCATCGAGTAAGTAAAAAAGCGATAATGTGCCGTCGAGTAAGTAAGAAAACGATAATGTGCCATCGAGTAAGTAAGAATGGTACACTGACGCGATGGCACACTGCCGTGGGACCCTCTAGTTATACCATAAATGCAAGATGTCCGCCGTCTAATTTCTATTTATCTCCACAACTTAGAATCTCCATATATAGCCGTACGATACAACTTTTCAAACGTCGATTCATATCAGGTTTTTATTCATGGGGTCAAATTTTGGTTTCAAGGTCGTTCAATAGGTCAAGGTCATTTGGGGTCTATATATATGTTTAATATTACCTGTCATATATAAAATTTTAGCCTAGAACCTCGATGATATCAGCTGCTAAAACGTCAGATCTCGCCATTTTACAGATAAAATATAGAAAATTACTCCAAGTCACAGAGAAAGAGTAGTGTCTTTGGAAATCGATATGCATGCCCTGATTTCTTTCAGTTGTGTATTTTTTGGGTCTAAATTATGATTATTGAAAATTGTAAAGCTATGGATCGAAAAAGGTTCTTGGGACTATTTCCAGAACATCATAATAACAATCACATGGCATAAATCAATAAGGTCAAAATCACATAAAACCCCGATATTACCTGGACAGTGATAGTGAAGTATCGATATGACCTTGAAAATGGGCTAAGCAGGTCAAAGTCGTATATACTTCATGTATAACACTTACACCCAAGACGAAGTATAAGTTTTTAGTTAAAACTACATATTTTGGGTTGAAATTGTTATTTCCCGCAAGTAATGAGAAGTTGAATGAATAATCAGTATATATTGACCAAACATATATATTGACCCCAAATGACATTGATCTATGAAATGACCTCGAAACCAAAAAATGACCCCAGAAATGAAAACCTCATATCAATAAACGTTTGAAAAGTGGTATCATACGGCTATATATGGAGATCATTAAAAAGTACTAGACAGACCTTGTTCTCTTTAAATCTTATTTCTAAAGCTAAACAAAGAGAATCCCCCAAAATACAAAGGAACTCTCGATAATGCAAGTGCTGGTTATGTTGAATTTGGCAAGAGGTTGCTTTAACAATGTTTGACGGCTCGTCAGACTTCAAAACATAAGTGACGTGTGTCCGTTGCCTTTTTGATGATGATTATTATTGCAACCGCTCCAGTAATTTTTGGGAAAATATAATTTCTAGTTTTAAAACATTTGACAACATCCTGGATCGGGATTAAATAGACCATCGTTGCCGGTAAATGTGTTGTTAGGCAAGACAAAGACAATTATCAAGCATACAAAGAAACTGTCAATCAACCGCCATACCACCTTGTTTTGTCTTCTTCATGGTGGTCTAGTGTGAATATAGTGTGAATATTATGTTACAGCGCACCTGAAAATCCGCTGTCGAGTGATTGTTTTTGGCAGTCAGGAGGACCCCTGGAGAAAATCATCTTATAACAATTGTGACGTTACAAAACCCGGAGGTTCCGTTTAGGTAAGAACTATCAATACAATACACAAAAGACCATGTTAAACACATTTGGCTGACATCCGGTAAACTCTATTTGAGAATAAGAATCTAAAATGAGAAAGGATAAATTGTTTGGGACTAGCCAGAGTTTCATGAAGAGGATTGTATTTTAAGCACGATGACTTATCAACTATATCAAATATCTTTTAGGTAAAGCAGCTGTCTTGACATACCCAAATTATTGCACAAATGTTCCGTTTACAATGAATTTATCAAACAGAATTTTGAATAAAGACGAATTTGTTTTAGGTAGACTTTTGGTTAAGAAAGTTAAAAGTAGAGTTTGTAAAGATAGTATTTTTTCTTGTGATAGGATTACATAAATAATATGCAAATTAAGACGAATATATTGATTAAGATGAATTAAAATTGACATGGCGTACACCATTGAACATAGGTTAGTTAAGAGCTTAGTTAAGACGAAAAAGTGATTAAAGACTTTTCTTGTCAACACGAAGTCCGGTGTTTGGAGATTAGATACATACAAAAAGACATCTTGAGGATACAAATAGTTTAATTGCCCAAAAGAAGAAGAGCCAACCAGTATTGTTCATTAGGGGCACACGATGCTCATTCAATAGACGGGGCTTGAGTTTTATGACGAAGACACTAATCCCTTTCCAAACTCGATATTTCACTTTAATCTCTACATCTATTGATCCGTACAGCAGTTAATTGATGAACAGCCTCCGGAGGACGGTACAGTCACTCACTTGGGGGTCAGGGTTTTAAACAATGGATGTCAACATGGTACACAAAATGAAGTCTTGACATTTAACTAAGAACGGCAATCAACACTGCATAGTATTATACCCTGCCTAGTAGAGACTTGACAGGGGTTTATTAACAAAGTCTTACAAAAGGAAGGATTTTGTTCTAGTGCTTGCTCTTACAAATAGACTTCAACATTTCACTGTTGTTCTACAAATACATGTGACATGCATCCTTCTATTTCACAGTAACGTATCATTTGATCAATGAAAGAAAAAAAACACAGCTTTGAGAGGTCAATAGAGTCACTGACTAATTTTGGGTCAGAGTTGTATACAATTATGGTCAACATGGTGCGTAAAATAAAGCATTGGCACGTAACTAAGAGTGACAATCAACATTTCAGAGAATTATACTCAATTTAACAAAACACGGCACTACGTCTGTTACAAGAACCATATATCTAGTCATAGTTCCAATATATAATCACACTCATACTTTCTTCTAACCCCGCCGCAAAGCTTTGTGCGTATCACACACATTTGTTATTATTATTTAAGGAACACAAAATATAACAAAAGTGGAACAAACGAGAGTCTTTATGATTTTTTAGGCATTTGAAACTTTACTCCTTACAGAAAAATCCTTTGTCAAAAAAGACACGAAACTTTTGTTGTGACAATCTGGTGGAGATATTAACAAAAGACAGTTCAGGGTCAGACATTTGGGGAAGAATACTAACGGAAGATTAATTAAAAAATATTAAGCGGATATTAGGGGGAGAGTAGGAACATCCATGCAAATTAAACTTGTCTTTAAAACTGTCACCCAAAGTCCACAAAAAAACAAAGTCCTGTCCAGTCCAATCCAGATAAAATTCCCAGGGTGAAGATGTGAATTGCTAAAAGCAAGACAAAAGATTATGTGCCTTTTCAAGGCATGTTTTCTTGAGATGAGTCAACTATCTTTAAGATGACAGAAGTGTTAAAAGCTCGCTATATTTACGGTTCCAGTTGAAAGAAAATGCATACTTAGACTGGGCTTCAAGAACGTCCGCGTCTTTGCAGAAAAGATGAAGCGATGAATATAGTTTAAAAAAGCAAACAATTAATTTTACTTTTTTCATATTGTCTTGAAGAGACACGAAGATCCCTCCCATAAATTTGACATTGGTCTTTTCATATAGGATACTAATCACCATTTCTTCTTACTTCCCCCTCAGACTAATTCTTGGACTTCCCCTTCCTAGTCATTGGGTCACGTGCTAGCCATAAAACGCACCAAACCCAAGAGGAGATCGATAAAGTCAAAGTCTCACAAGAGGACAAACATTGTAAATAAAAGATTGAAGACTTGACTTTGCCCATTTCACATATTAATTAACTTGTACGAGACAATTATGAACAAAGTTCATTAAGCTCAGGGATTCACTGTGCTTGGCAAGCTGTTATCATCCGTGTCGTCTTAGACAATAAATTGGTCTGCAAGAAAGACACTTAAAGAATTTTGGAGCTCACCAAGAGTCAAACGGCAATCTGATTTTGTAGTATCCCCCCTCTCCCCTTATGTGAACAATGCAACAGTATGGAGAAACGCCGATTAAATTCTTGACCTATTCTCAAAATTTCAAAAGAGGACCACGTTGTCGAAGGGTGCCAAAGGATGATATCGAGGCGAAAAGGAAAGATATAATCGAGCAAAAGGAAAACAAAAGTAATGGAACACCCTTCACATAATAAAGGTTCACAAATGACAGGAAGTGTTAACATATAAAACAAAAGAAATATATTTGAGATTACATCGTGGGGACTGATATCATATATCTTTCTTCTTTATGACTTCACTTGGTGCATAATTTTCACTGTTCACTCTTTACGAGGATGAACAAACATTTGCATAATTAACATTTGATGTCAAAAAATAAACCAGTGATCAGTAAAGCGGAACTACATTTTCTATTAAGACAAACAACGGAGAGGCCACAGGGGTACCCGAGTTTTGAACATAATACATTTTAGACAAGAATAGAAATATTCTGACATTACAAAAAACGGAAGTTTTGGAATCTTGACACGTCGTCCGTGCTTTATTAGATCATTGTCTCCTTAACACAGTAGACCAAATATTGATTTCCGCTTTCTCAAACATCTTTACAATTCTTCATGACTTGATTTATTAAGCTTTGAATTACGCTTTTTACGATAATTATGCAACTTTCAAAGCTCTGAAATAGACATCTATAACTTAATCATAATTTGAGAGGACAGACATTTCAGAGGGAGCGGTAGGTTAATCATTGTTCTAATATCCAGATATATTCTCGATAATTCACATCCAAGGACAAAAGGTTAACTCCTTCTATGTGCAAATATTGATCTATCTCAACATTTTGTCAGTGGAGAAAGTCGAACTGAACTCTACTGTCTGGTATTTAGTATGATGGACTGTCAAGTCTTCAGGTTACCATATCATCAAAAGCCGCATCCATCTTGCTTTGTTACTGATACAAATCGTCACAATTGTTACAAGTTCCCCTCAACACAGATAAATCTGATCCGTGTTACATTTCAGAGACTCATCCCTTTGTTTTATTTCTATCAATACGTGCTCACCTTCCCTTCTAACAAATCAAACCTGGGGATTAATCTGACCGCAATAACCATTTTTTTTAAAACATTTCTAATTTATATGTTTGGGCCATGAACTGATAGAACCACCTTTTAGACATGTTATTTTCACTGGATACATATATAGGTCAATTAGTGTCTCCAGAAGCATATAAAATGTGGAAACATTTGGCATAAAAATCAAATTTTTTACTTTCGTATTAACATTCACGAATATATAAAAATAAGATATTAAGCATATTTTTTACATATTAAGAAAGTGGATCTAGCTTTCTTTATTTTGATACCAATTATTTTTATCTAGCACTTTTGGTTCTCAAAATATAGCCAGTTTAAAAAAAGTGCATATGCTCAAAAATAGGCGGTTGCTGTTAAAAATTGGTCGATTACCGCCCATGCAAACCAACATTTTTTGTGAACTATTTTGTTCGTACCCTTAGGAACCCATAGAACAATATTATATAGGCTAGATGTGCGACTGGGGGATGCATGTATTTGGGGTCTGGGTGCCGGACTAAAGCGATGGAATGGCAATTTAAGAAGAAAATGAAAGGATCTCAAACATCTTGATAATCACGTATAGCTTGTTATATTCAGCTTTAAGTGACGCTTTTAAGCCATGAACTGAGTTGGAGATAATTATGAACACTTGAAAGGTCTGAAATAGGCATCTCTAACTTGTTTAGCAAATTATTTCACTCAAGTGGTTGCATAGAGTGACAGTTTTTGATATCTCCAAGCATGTTTGCTCTTCAACAAGAAAACTTACGAAGATTGGAACATTATGGCATTATATGCAAAGTCAGGTCTCACTTTGACTAATAAGTCATGTTGTCATTTGGACTTGGGTTGATTTAACAATGTTTGACTGTCAATATGGTGACAAGAGTCTTTCGCTCTCATGATGATTATAGTTGCAACTGTTATTATCTTCCGAAGAAATTTTCATTTGAGTTTTGCAGCACTTGGCAAAATCCTAGACAAGCGTTGTTCTCTGCACATCTTGTTTCTAAAGCTAGACAAAGAGAATCCTCCAAGAAAACAAAGGAACTCTCAATAATACAAGTACTGGTTATGTTACATTTGCCTTGAGATTGCTTTAACAATGTTTGACGGTCCGTGACTTGCCTTGAGATTGCTTTAACAATGTTTGGCTATCCGTGAGACGTCAAAACCTAAGTGATGTGTGTCCATGACCTTATGATGATAATTATTGCAACTGCTCCAGTAATTTTGGGGGAAAATCAACTCTAGTGTCGTGACATTTGACAACATCCTTGACCTAGATTAAATAGAGCAACGTTGTCGGTAAATCTTATCTTCAGCAAGACAAAGACAATTACCAGGGATACAAGGAAACTGTCAATCATTCCCTAAACCTTTGTCTTCTTCATGGTGGTCTAGTGTAAAAGTTATTTTACAGCGTATCTAGATTTCCGAAACGTTGAATATAAATGACTGTATGTCGAGTGAGTAGTATTGGCAGTCAGGAGGTCACCTGGAAACAATACTCTTATAACAATGTTGATGTTACAAAACCCGGAGATACTGTTTAGCTTGGAACTATTAATAATATACACAAAATACCATATTAGACAATTTTTGCAGTGTTGTAAAATATTTTTATGAATTAGAATCTAAAGAGAGGAAAGATAATTATTTGGCACCATTCAAAGTGTAATAAAGGGGATTGTCTTTAAGCATGATGATTTGTCATTAATATATGACATATCTGCTAACTAAAGCCGTTGTCTTGACATACCCAAACTACCGTATAAATGTTGCGTTTACGGGACTTAATTAAACATAATTTGGAATAAAGACGATTCTGTTTAAAGAAATATCTGCCTTATCTAAATCCGTCAACTTGAGATCTTCGTTGGAGAAAGACAAAAGTAGAGTTAGTAAAGACAGCATGACGTCTGATTACCAATTATCTGTGTGGCACATACTATGCAAATTGAGACGAATTTGTGGATTAAGGTAAATTAACTTTGATAAGTGATACTCATTCAGTTAATCTATGGTTAGTTAAGAGCCTGGACAAAACGACGGAGATTAAAAGACTTTTCTGGTCAACACGAAATTTAATTGAGCAAAGAAAGAAGATTCAACCAGTATTGTTCATTAGTAGCACGCAATGCTGCTCATTCAATAGACGGGGCTTGAGTTTTATGACGAAGACACTAATCCCTCTCCTAGTCAATCTTTTCATTCTTCTCTACCTCTACTGTACAACGAGCTAATGGATGGACAGCTCATGGAGATCGGTCAAAACACTGACTCATTTAGGGGTCCGAACTTTAAGAACGAGGGCCAGCATGGTGCACAAATGAAGTCTTGACATTTTACTGAGAATGGCAATCAACACTAGAGAGTAATAATAACCTAGTATTACAGGACATGTCGGGGTTTTTATTAACTAAGTATGTTACAACAATTAAAGACTATTTTTCACTGCTGTTATTACAACCACAATCCTGGTATAAACCACACAAACATCCATTTCACAACACAACGAATCATTTGAACAATGTGATACGATAAAAAACAATCTTGGGAGTCAATCAAGTCACATACTCAATTTAGGGTCAGAGTTTGAATAAATGGAGGCCAACATGACTCACAAAATGACTTCTTGACATTCAAGTCAACAGAGTGTTATACACAGGAGTTATAAAACATGTTTTGTCTTAGATTTTTATTAACTAGAACTGTTTCACAATCTTAGGTATTTTGTATTTTAGAATTTGCCTTACACTACACTTAAATATTTAACTGCTATTTTTCAAAATGTGAATGTTATAAACAAACACACGTTTCAAATCAAATTAAAACAAAATAACACTGATATCAAGAGATTAACAAAAAAACGATAGAACAAATCTGTTCCGAAACAATATTTTGACTTCAGTTTATCAACAATCTACATCATACGCCAAAGTAAATAATCTATTGAATTCAAGTTTTTGATGTAAAAAAGAATTGAGACATGCTGTAAAAGTTCATCGATAATACAAAAGACCATTTCCTGATGTTAGAAAATATTGCATCACCAGAACTAAGGGTATATATTTTAGTTGTATAAATATAACATCATACTCATAGTTTACTTCTGGTCCAACTCATTATCTTTGTGTCACCAAGGATCTCTAACGATAAAAGGAACACGACATACAACACAAGTGTGGCACCATGGATTCTTGGCTCGTTCTTGTTTTTAAATGATCACTCAGAAAATGCAGAGTAAACTTGATCATTACAAAAAAACAGTCAGAAAGATCCTTTGTCAAAAAGAGACACGAAGCTCTCGTTGTGCCAATCTGATGGACAGATATATCAAAAGTCAGGCAAAGGTCAGACATTCAGGGTAGAATATCAACGGAAGACAATCTTAAAGTTAATAGGTCATTAGAGGGGAGATAGGATAATTCATTTATTTAAAAAAACCTGGCTCTAAAAATTTCACTCGAGGCCAACAAAAACTCAAGCATTGTTCAGTCAAGCAGTTTCCAGTCCTCAAAGAAAAATATGCCAAGGCAAAGATTTGAATGGTAAAAAGAAAGACAAAAGACACGTGTCTATTGGCGGAATGGAAACGTAAGACGTGTCAGCAATATTTTTAGATGACAGAAGAGTTTTGATTACAAATGAGACTGTTCCTATTGAGATGAAATGCAGACTGAGACAGTGCTTCAAGACTCTTTGAAAAGAGAAAACATAAAACGAAAGTAGAAGAAAACGATTCATTTGACGATCTTCATTTTGTCTTCAAGAGACACGAAGATCCCTCCAATAAACATTGACATTGATCTTGTCATCTAGGACACTAATCCAACTTTCTTCTTACTTCCCCTTCCTAGTCCTTGGGTCACGTGACAGTCAGAACCATAAAACGCACCAAACTCCAAAGGAGATCTATGAAGTCAAAAGTCTCACTAGGGGACTAACATTTTAAATAATAGGTTGAACATTTGGCTTCGTCCATTTCACCTGGTAATTAACTTGAACGAGGCAATTATGAACAAAGCTCATTTAGGCCAGGGATTAATTGTACATGACAAGCTGTAATCATCCGATCATCCGTGTCGTCTTAGACAAATAGGTCTGCAAGAAATTCACTTAAAGAAATGTCGTGCTCAGCAAGAGTTAAAAAAAACAATCTGATATAGTGCGTGTGGCTAGTTTTTAAAAATCACATACTTCAAACATAAAAATAGATATTCGTTTTAACTGCAGACCTTATTTTAGTAATCTTGATATGCATCACGTGCTTTAGTAGACCCTTGCCAAATAAACAAAGTAAACAGAATTTTGATTTTCCTCTTTCTCACAATTCTTACAACCCTTTATGGCTTGTCATATTGAGCTTTGAATGACGATTTAGGTCATGAACTGAGTTGAGGATAATTATGCAACATTTAAAGATCTGAAAAAGACAGCAGCAAATTTGTTGTTGTTGAGAAAACAGGTATATATTTCAAGGGGGGGGGGGGGCAGGATCTATTCTCAAAAATTCACCCACAGACATTGAAGGATTGGAGGACAAGAGCTGAACTCATTGCCTGTGACAATGTTGATACAACTCAAAGTTCTGAAAATGTCAGAGGAAAGAAGTCTAAATAGTTTGAACTTGTATTTATTATGATGAGCTGTCCAGTCTTCATGTTACCATATCATCAAAAGTCGCATGTATCTTGTCATGTCACGGTTACAAATTGTCACAATTGTTACAACTTTTCCCTCAACAAAGATACAGCTGGTTCGTGTTACATTTCGGAGAATCACGCCTTTGTTAACTTTTCATCAATACGTGCTCACCTTCAATTTTAACAAATCAAGCCTGGGGATTAATCTGACCGCAATAACCAATTGTTCCCTGATTACGGGGGATGGTCATTGTGTTATACTTGAAATTGGTGAAAGTTCAACATTTTTCGCGCATCGTCCTTAAACGCCCAGAAAACGACTTGGGCAAATTACAAAATAATTATGGCTATGTCACATTGTGACTTGTAAAATGTTGTCTCTCTTTCTTTATAACTGACCTTTCAATGGTAGTCGGTCAATGTAGGCAAACAAAAATAATTGTGTTTTGTCATGTTTACAGATCATGACAAAATTTGCGGTTGGATAAGATTCACAGATGGCGTGATTTGTTACATTGTTTAAAATGCATGACTTAAGGAAGGAAGGACGAGGGAGGGGAAGTAAAGGAAAAAGTAGAGAAGGGAGAAAGGAAGAATATACATATGACTGACAGTGCTAATCGTCCAGCTCACATATTTTCCCATCTAGAACATTACAAGTGCGAATCATTGCACAAAGAGAAAGAACAAATAAGTACAAGATCAGTCAGTGAGTAGCGTCATGTTCAGTATTGGGCACTACACCATCTGTCGATTTATGCACCGTGTAGTACCAGGCGCGCAGTCAGGATTTTGAAATGGGGGGGACAACTTTGAATATTATCAAAGCAATGGCCGCGAAGGTGCCGAAATTTTTGAGATAACTTTCATATTGTGCAAATTTAGAGTATTTGGATCTCAAATGGGGGGGGGACTTTCCCCCATGTCCCCCCTAGCAACGCGCCTGTGTAGTACTATGGGACAAGCAACTGTCTTTTTGTTTACCTTTATATTTATAGTATCACCGTGTCTTTGATAGATTTTTCAAACACAGGAGGCGATTTCTTTATAGCAAGTGTACCACCGTAGGCGACATTTTGGACTGAGGCGACAATGAATAACCAACAAGAATTGTATAAGTCACGAGGTCACTGAGCCAGGCGCGTAGTCAGGGGAGAACATGATGGCATGTGGGGGGGGGGGGGGGGGGGGGGGGGGGGGGGGGGGGGGGG
>JAUUEB010472431.1:0-11532 GCA_032362205.1 Clione limacina | reverse complement strand
CTATATGTTCAAATGCAGTTTCTGTCGAGTCACTATGTTACTGAACTCACTTCACTTCCGTATAGCTTCGTAAAGCACGTTTCTGAGCGAACTTGAATTTCAAATGCGCTGCGCACCTGTCGTAGCTTTTGAAGATTATAAAATTGATACGTCGTGGCTGCGTTTTCCGTCCCTGCGTTTTTTGTTAATTGGTTGATGTAAAAGAAATACTGAATGTGTTCCGTTTTATTATATATTATTTTTCCTATCTATGATCGTTCTATATGGTGTTCTTTTTAGGGAGAATCTGCCAATTCGTGTTGATATTTCTTGTTTTACATAGTGTCGAGTTTGTACTGGTTTGTGTACTCATGTTTCTAGTTGTTTATTCTGCTTTTGATTATCGAATGTTTCATTTTCAAGTCTTTTGAAATACAAATGTGTATTCGATGTCAATTATTCATATTTTGTAAACCTACATGGGTAATTATTTAGGCTTTTAAATATGTTGGAATTATTGTTGCGAAACTTTATTAGTTTTACGGGAGATCATTATTAATAACATGTTAGTATTGAAAACATAAGAGGAAATTGTTCTCTGGGATCTTTCTTCTTCTTTACTTCTGCGAACTGCGGCGGCATATTTGAGAATGCAGGAGCGTATCTAGGCTTTTAAATCTTTCGGGAATTATTGATGCAAAGCGCCTTTATCGAACGCGCTAAGCGCATGACTTTTTTAATGTTTTCATTGTTTAGAAAAAAAACAAAAAAAGAAGCATTCAAACCCTTAGGGGGAATTGGTCTTTTGATACTTTTTCTTCTTGAAATTCTTCAAACTGTTGGGGATTGTTGGCGCAAATTACCATAAACAACGACGCAAAGCTCCTACGTTTTAGAGTTTGATCCTTTTTTCACAAAATATTTGAAAACCTCAGGGGGGGGGGTTGTTCTTTGGATTTATTCTTTTTCTACTCCGTCTTCTGTTGAGCTAATTCTTCCAGGAAGTCAGGTAACACTGCCGCAACGAATTCGCTTGTTATAGAATAATGATGGTATAATAATTATTTTAGACAAGTGGTTGTTAATTCAATGTTATAGAGTGACGTAACATCATCATTAAACTTTTAAAATACGATATAAAATGCTCCTTTTTAAAAGATGTCTATACTTTTTTGATCAAATGGCAAAGAGATTACTTTTTTTCTCGTAATCGCGTGATACTGACTGGTCTGGGGATGTTCAAACAAATGTACAAAAGAGATTATAAAGTATTTTTAAGCTGATTTGATTCTTTTGTAGTCTTGCTCTGTGAAGACATCCTTTTATAGAATCATATATCATGAATTAATAAGGCCGAGTGTGTTGAATAATGACAGCTTTGTCTATGTTTCTCGAACAAAGGTCCAAAAATACTATTGCTTTATGGTAAAATCCGGTATTTCTGGCTTGTCTTTGAAAGCCTTTTTTTACTATGTGGATGTTTATTCCTCTTGCTCAAGACCAATGATGAAAGAATGTCTAAATGCAAATGATAAGTTAGATTGAAATGATGATAATGGAATGAAATCTTCCCTTCCTCTTTGCTTCAACAAAAGTTACTAAGATACTATGTTTCTATGTTAAGGATCTTTTGTCACATATGCGACTTTTTATAATTCTATATATGTTTTTATATTGTTTTATATGATGGGGATTTAGGCGTATGTCATTTTCTATACAGAAGCTGATCATGGTAGTTATTTGTACTTTGGAGTCTGATTTTAATGATATTAGGAATAGGTGACAACTGTATCTTAGTTAAATATTTTAAAGATCTAATTCTTGATTCGATATCAGCAAACAACAGCAACAAAATTAAAAAAAACGATTTATTTCTTCCAACGTCCTTATTGACGTAAAATCATTAGTTTTACTAATTTGTTTTCTTCCGCAAATTGTCCTTACTTAAACATTGTTACCTTGAATTTAACACAAACTAGGTTAAAACCGACCCTTAAAACAATTTCCCGTAGACGTATCGTCCAAGCCCAAGCTTCATGGCGTTTCATGTAATTATTTTATGTTTGGAGTTTGTAGAGTTAATGTTCGTGGTAATTGAAATAATGATAAGTTGATTTCATAAATTACTTACATTGATAAAAACAAACAAATTGATTAGTAACAGAGTTTAGATTAGTAAACATATATTACAAATATCAAGACAATGTTAAAGGAATATTTTAAGTAAATAAGTACATCAAATGATAACTGAAACAGTAAAAGAAGAATAAATGAATAGACATAAAGAATGAAAGAATGATATTAAGTGGAACAACCAATAGAAATTTAAAAAGGATTGAATAAATATATGAACACAACTTCAGACCAATGACGGTCAGTAAACCCACAACATTAACCCCCGGTCTAGATGAGTGTTTGTAGATGTAGGTGTTCATTGAAAATACCAGATCGTTCGCGTCATTTCTATTAATTCATAAACTTTGAGTATGCATTTTAGTTTATACATGGTAACACATCGTTTGAATCATTGCTATAACTTCAAAAACTTTTAATGTGTACTCTTAAAGCAAGCTCCTAGTATTTTCTATATGTCTTATAGGACGTCACATATTTGCATACAATCAGATTGGATACAAAGGCTCTTGTAGAAATGTAAGAGCTCTGCACGTGGCTTTAATAACAAAAAGTGAATAAAGGAAAATCTTGGTATGAATAAACGTGTCTAAAATATGTGATTGCTTCCTTCTAAAATCGTAGAAACTGTGTGGTTATTAGATAAGAGGTTGACGCAAATCATTGTATTCTGCCATGCAGTTAAACTTGTTGATCCGCCGATTCATGACAAATGTATAGTTTTCAGCTACGTAAATACAATTTGGGAAGTCAAGGAACGTTATGAAATTATTACAGAAAACAGATAAACACTTGAGACCGCATTCAGTTTGGGTCATGTTTTTTTTACAGTTTCCCTACATAAGCTTGACTTCCGGGTTCATGATGCCATTACGTCGTTTCCGTTCAGTTTTGTTCTGTCTGACTCTTGTTGCATACAAATGAGTATTATATGGGTGATTCCGGAACGATAATGAGGATAGCATGAAAAGTATTTTCTTTAGGTTAGTTGCTTAAAAATATTTTCATCATCAAGTCAAGTACAATGTCGTATACTGATAACTTTATTGATTGCGAGAGGAACGATAAAAAGAAGATAACGTTCTCATCTGTTTGTTATACTCCTGACATAAGCTTATTCGAACGTAGATTGTAAAAAAACAGATAATTGTGAATCACCATCTTAACAGAAAAACCCGTTACATATTCATCAAGTCATTATCGCGTGATACTGTCAAACGACCTGATACGTCTGGTCATGTTGACTTGACTCACTAGGAAATAACCCAAATCATTCTTGACTTATTTATTTTTTTTAAGATGTGTGTAGTTCGGTTGGACTCGGTCTTGGTGCTAACTTATGTATGGTAGTTAACTGTACTGGCGGTCACCTGTACTAGCGCAAACTTTGTATTATATGAAATGTGATTTGAAAATACTGACTGTAATCGTTAATGCCACAGTCAGGTTACGTTATCACTAAATGTAACCATCGTCGTTATTATGATGTTTTAATCAAGAATATTGCAGACGTTTTAGAAATGTAAAAACTTACTTTTGAAGGTTTAAGAATTCATTTGTTTGCTAAAGAAGTTATCAGATTTAAAGTAACGACGAGGTTTCATTAAGATATATCCTTCTACCCAAGTCATTTAAAACAGGTCACTGTTTCGTTCTTGTTAATATCTAAAATAAGACCATGTAGTACGAGAAAACTACGTGTGATCTACTACGTTGACAGATGGTCAATTTGCCAATTTCAATAGAAATAATAAAATCAATATAACTGGTGCCTCAATAAATTAGGCTAGAGAGATATTTGACACACTCAGGTGTAGTTTACTTTGAAAGAATGTCTCAGACCATTTCACGCTGATTATATAAAGAAAGTAAATCTCAGAGGGCATCAGAGACAGAACTGGAAGTTAATGACTGCCTAGCGTAGGCTTCTCTGGTTTGTACGTTCAACTCTTTCATCAAACCTTATAAAACAAGTTGTATACAGACAAAATGTCATTAAAACAGGAGTATGGCTTCATAGTGAATTTTTTTTCAAATGAACATATAATTGAATGAATAAAAGTATGCCATTTACTGTGTTCTATCTTTTTTGTTTCTTTGCTTTTTTGTTAACTGACGAGTTGTGACTGTGGGCTCTTTTGGTGTGAAGTTAATCATACTTCATACAATATATTTAAGCACATCATATTATGTTTTTACAACAATATTATATTTGTTAAAGTGAATCTTAAATTCCTCTTAACGAAAATATTAAAGAAATATTAAGGTGAATAGATAAACTTAAATGCGGGGTAATATGATTGTATACGATTTGATAGGAAATTCATACGGCATAACGTCCTAAATAAAACATATGAGTGGATTTAGATAGTTTGGCTTACATCTATTCATTAAAACAACTCACAATCTCAGCGTACTTGATACAAAAGACCACTATTTTATAACAAGGAATTTGAGTTGACACTAGTTACATGATATTCTTATCATTATGAATGTCATGTAATTAGTGTCAACTCAAATCCACGTGCAAAAAGCCACAAACATCTACTTGTGTAGTTTGTTGATAGTAAAACGGCTAGACTTGTTACTCCGTACATGTTGTCGTTGCTATGCCATGAGAATGCAGACGATATTAGTAATACGATAAAGACATAATTACTGCGTATTTGTCTAAAATCAACATAGACAGCCGCGAATAATTGGACCTACGATACAACATAATATACTCGCAAGCTCGTCTAATATAATTTCACCTTCGATCAAATTTTCAACACGTAAAAGTCAATATGCTATGAGTATTATTCGACTCATATGATTCACATCTATACAATACTACTGCAGTGAAGCGGTGAAAAAATAGTTGGCTGTAATTATTATGTGTCATTATTACATCATGTGATCTTTCTTCTTCTCATGTAAATGTCGGCGTCACCGTAGTCAGTGTTGGCCGCTGCACTTGATAATGCCACAATCGTTCTCCATTCTTCTCTGTCATGGCTAGCCTTGACTACCTCTGGTGCTGGTGATATTGTCAATGAGTGATGTCAGCGGTCTGCCTCTATTTCTCCTCACTTCCATCTTGCCTTGAAAAAAGTATATATAAGTTAGTCTAAATAAAACTTTAACTTTTTAAAATCACACCAGCTTGAATATGGTATTCAGAGACTTTCCACTAAAGCAGGCTATGAAAATGTGTTGTTGGCAGTTTTTTTTTCAAATTAATACCCTCTTTATCTAACGTTTGTATTTGAATATCGACAATTCCAGATCTATTTCTATTACAAAATAGAATTGCAAAACATGCTGGGAATCAATCATGATATTTTTCAAGAGGCAAAATACTTGTTCGTGCTCATACGATACCGGAAGGCACATTTTTCTCTTACTTGAAGCAAACTACTTCTTTACACATTCTTTAGATACATATTGAAGAAGAAATCAATAATAAGCTGATTTACTATATTCTTTTTAATTGGGTCTTTGACTTGGATTGTCAAGTTATCAATTTCTTTTAACAATATTAAATTAATTAAGCAATGAGTGTTTTATTCACATAGGTCTTACACATTGGGAAATATTTGACGATGCGGCAAATATGGAATAAAAATAAGCTATTGCTATTTGAAAAACAACTTTATATGTAAGCTTCTTACTGTGTTTTAAGATCATTATTTGCGAAATTGCATTCAGTCAAAACAATTATATCTCCAAAGAAAAATTCTTGAAGCCATCTGTAAAAGTGTGTAATTGACATATTATGATGGATGATCTAGAAAATAAATACCTTACTCTTTGCGCTTATTGGTTGGATTGTGTTAGAATGTCGCACATCCCAAAAGATGTATATCGAAGTATATAATTACCTTACTATTATCTAGGTGAACCTATTACAAATCATAGCAATTGTAATTTTAAATTATTTTTCTGTTATTGCGTTGGCGCTCAAATAATCTCTTTGAGTTGAAACCTCTAAAACACCTTAGATAATAATAGTAAATAGTTACTGTAAGCAGCATGAGCTTTAAATAATTATCCGTTTACCGTAAGTCTTCCTTTTTTTCTATAATATTGCTATCAGTGAACTGCTTTATGTCATGCTGTAGTTAATCCAATAAATAACACAAGAACTATCAGATAAATCTAGGACCACGCTGTTCTTAACCCTTAAAGCAATCCCAAAAACATAAGGTTATTTACATGGGCGTAGGGATGGGTGGGGCAAGGGGGCACTAGCCTCCCCCCTGGATTGTTGAAAAGATGTTGATTTTTCTCCAGGATCCTTTAAAATGCACCGTTTTCCAGCATATTTTTCAATTTTTTTTCTTCCATATTTCAAATTTTCGACTCGCTTCTCTCGGCTCATACCATCATCCCTCCAAAATGCCTGGCTCCAATTCTGCACCATACTTCTTTGCTCGTAGTTCCCATTTTAGTAGAGGTTCTTAACTTTTTTTTTCAACTAATTTACAAATATCTTCAATATGTTCTTTGTTTTTTTACCATTAATGAGTATATATGAGTTTGTTTGATATTTTAATATCCTTGTGGCTTAATCCTTACATATTTGTTCCAAAGAATTGTACCAGAACGTATGGTGGAAGTAGATGATCCTTAAACCTAAAAAACAAGATATTATCAACAATAAAATTATACAGTTGAGTCTACCACAGGCAAGTAGCCGGGGGGGGGACATGGGGGAAAAGTCCCCCATTTGAGATCCAAAATGCTCTAAATGTTCACAATTTTTAACTAATCTCATTTTTTGATAATATGCTCTTAATTGGTCTTAATTTCTATCATTTTAAACCAATCACAAAAATTTCGTTTATTTTTGCATCCCCCCCTAGATGGCTAGGGCGCTCGTATTGGAGCTCACATTGCTCGATATATTTTTCAAAATGTTGCCCCCCCCCCTCGAAAAAATCCTGCCTACGCCCATGGAGAGAAGCAGGTAAAACTTGACTTGTTCCACCTACATGTGTGACTATAGTCAGTGCATTAAAAGTAAAGATAAGAGTGGAGATTAAATACAACTGAATAGATTCAAACAATGTATAACGTAAGAAATATTCAGGATATATTCCAACAATGTACATGTTACACTATTTGATGTATTGGAGGATTGCTGGCCTCCATTAGTCTAGATCGACTATGGATAACATCCGTTGTCGCGAGATCAGTGTTTTGCTCGGCGGTATGCTGATCTAATTCATACCCAACTTTTAAGGCGACACCACTGATCTAGACATCCAGAAATCTATGACGTATGCTTTAACTTGTGGCATTCTCTGCGAATTGTACTTCTCTTACTGTTCCTGCATTATAGCATTTAAAACTACTTTATTTCATAGACATGCTACTTAAAGATGTAAAGAACCTCATATACAGCAACAGTAGGAAAAAACGAGCTGCGAAGAGATTGAACTTAAAAAATGACCATCCACTGAAACACATAAAAGCAAAAAAAAAAGCTGGCTCTACTTTGGCAGAGGCATGAACCCCTAGAGAGACTATGCTTTGAGGGCAAACTAGAATGCATTGAAGTGTGACAGAGGCAGGACGTCTAGCTCAATATATATATCTGCATAGAGTGATTTGGGCGGCGACCTTCTAGGATATGCCGGAGTGGAAGGGTAAAGCTAGGTATGTTGTTTGATATGAACTCTGAAGAATCTGCACTCTGTGTCGGATTAAAGTCTTTTGGTCCTGATTTGCCACTGTTTATATGTATATTATGTCTGGTACGAGCGAGAGAGTGAGGCTGATGTCTGCGCACCTCACCTTCACTTGAGTGGGGCACCGTCCTTGGACGCCTTGCAAATAAGTTCAGCGCTCCCAAACAAATCAACGCGCAAGTTATTTCAACACACAAGCAAACACTGCAAGCAGTACATGAAAACAAACTTCAATTCACACATATAAACGACATCCTGCCTATTTATTTGCTCCTGTCTATTGTCCTTTCTCTATCACAATCATCAAATCTGTGGCGATGTGGACCTGGCGACTTAGGCAGGTGAAGATTACACCTGATGTGATGGTCATATCTGCCTCGAATGAAGCGTGTGGCAGAGTTCGGAAGCTGCTTAATAGCTGAGCAGTTTTCCGCCTGCTTTCCTCCGTAGCCTTGAAAAAGGGGCTAAAAGGGTGCCCTTAATATGCCTGCTTCAACCCTCTCTGGCCGGCTTGCCGCTGTCGACGAACAATCTCTTTTAGCGGTCGGAACAAAAAGGAAACAAAAAAGGTTCCACCTACAGTGGGCGCATGGAACGTTAGAACCATGATGGACAGGGAGGCAGCAAAGAGGCCCATGTGCAGGAAAGCGCTTGTGGCAAAAACAACTAGGAAAATACAATATCGACATTCATTTTTAGCGAGACCAGATTTGAAGAAGAAGGAGAGCTAAGAGAAAATTGGCTCAAGCTATACCTTATCCTGGAGTGGTTGCACAAAGGAAGAACGACGAGAATCTGGAGTTGGCTTTGCTATCAAGAACAACCTTGTCATCAAACTCTCCAGCCTACCAAATGGTGTAAACGACCGCCTCATATCACTAAGAATTCCCTTAACTAAACACCGCCATGAAGTTATCGTGAGCGCTTATGCTCCAATCATGACCTCATAAAGACCGTATTAAGCAAGGACAAACTGCTAGACCTAGGATATTTCAATGCCAGAGTCGCCCCAGACTTACAACCATGGAAGGAAACAAACGGGGTGGGGAAGTGCAACAGCAACGGTCTTCTGCTTTTGAAAACTTGTCTTATAACTATCGCCTTATAACTAACACTGTCTACAGACTCCCACATCGCAACATAACATCTTGGATGCACCCACGCTATAAGCACTGACACCTGATTGACTATGTGATCACAAGAAGAAGGGACAGACGGGATACACTTGTCACTAAATCAATGTGTAGAGCAGACTGCTATACAGATCTTTAACTAATTGTCTCTAAATTAGCTCTCCAGATATTGCCAAAACGCCGTCCCAAGGAACAAAAAGTTGTAAAGAAGTTGGACATATCCAAACTTAAAGAGAATACACTACAGACAAGTTTGTGAAAGACATAAGCCATAAGCTCAAGGATATCAACACCAATCCCAAAGTCCCAGAGTAAAATTTGAACAACCCCAAGACAATAATCCAACGACAAAAAAACACTCTCGGTCCAGCGAAGAGAAGGCATCAAGACTGGTTCGACGATAATGACCAAGAAAGCCATGAAGCAAGCATAAACTCCATAAAGAATACCTTAATGAGAAGTCCCTAAGCAAAACAGACCGGTACAACAGTGGTCGTCATAGCCTAGAATCAACACTCAATCAAATGAGGAACACATAACTGTGCAACAAAGCTGAGGGGATACAACCAGCCCAAAATACCTCCAAACAATTATATGTTGCACTCAAAACAGTATATAAACTTACAAGTTGTGGATCCCTCCCTTCTCCTTACTACTGAGTGATCCAAACTACTCATGGATAAACAGGAAATAAGGGAAAGATGGGCTGAGAACTCTGACCGACCGTCATCAATAAGCGATAGGACCATAGCAAAGCTACTCCAGGTGGACATCAATGAGTCTTTTGACACATTGCATTTGAAACCAGAGGTCAGAAAATCCATCAAAGCACTATCCTGTGGCAGGGCGCCTTGGTCAAATGCAATTCCAGCAGATATTTTTAAGGATGGCGGGTCAGCACTCATCCAGAAGCTTACAGAGCTATTTATCTATATTTTACATGCAGAATAAGTACCCCTTTAAAGATGCCTTCATTGTACACATATACAAGCGCAAAGGCAACCGCATTTCTTGCGATAACTATAGAGGTTTTTGCATCCTCTCAATAGCTGGCAAGTTATTAGCCAGGCTCCTTCTCAACCGCCTTCTTGCCCACATTGAGCAAGACCTCCTGCCTGAAAGCCAATGCGGCTTAAGAGAAAGTCGCAGCACAGCCGACATGATATTTGCTTCAAGGCAGCTGCAAGAAAAATTCCAGGAACAGAACAGGGAACTGTTCTAGACCTATATCGATCTCACAAAGGCCTTCGATAGAGTAAGCCGGGATCGAGTCTGGAAAATCATGTCAAAGTTTGGCTTTCTAAGCAAGTTTATTGCCATCATACGCTCCTTCCATGTCTCCGTTTAGGGAGAAGCTTCAAGCTCTTTTCAAGTAAGCAATGGTGTTGAGCAAGGTTGTGTTCTAGTCCAACGCTCTTCAGCATCATATTTTCCGAAATGCTAAAGACAGCTTTCCAAGACAGTACTGACTCCATAGATGTGGTTTGGGGAACAGATGAAGGAGGTCTATTCAATCTAGTAAGACTCAAAGCTATAACACAATTGCACCATGAGTATCTCTGATGACAGAATCCCAAAGAAGTGTCTCTACTGCAAGCTGAGAGAAGGTAATAGATCTGCTGGAAGACCAAAGAAGAGGTTCAAAGACTCTCTGATAGAAAGCTTGAAAGACTTTAGCATAGACCCCTCATCATGGGAGATCAAAGCAACAAACATGGCTGCTTGACAACCCAAGAGCTATGAAAAGTAAATAACAGATGAGGCCAAGAAACAAACGACACAAAGAAAAAGCAGAGAACTCTCAGCTGAAGCCTGTTCCTTTGCATGTCCTTACTGCAGGAGAATATTAAGAGCAAATATTAGTCGTATGAGCCACAAATGCACACACTCAGCTTCAAAATAACCAACACACCATATCATATTGTTGTCAAGGTCATCATCCGTTGAGGATGGACGAACATATATGTATGATATGATACTAGTCTTGAAAAGACCTGCTGTAGTCCGGTATCCAGTCCCCGAATTCATGCCCCCAGTCGCAAATCTAGCCTATATGGTATTGTTCTATGGGTTCCCAAGGGTCTGAAAAAGTAGTTTCCCCAAAAAAATGTGTTTGCAAGGGGGATTATCGACCAATTTCAACAGCAATCCCCTATTTTCGAGCATATGTGCGTTATTCCTTAAATTGACCATATCTTGATAACCAAAAGTTAGAGGAGCCTAATTGGTATCATAATAAAGGTAATTAAATGTACTTTCTAAATTTGTAAAAATGTATTTATTAGCTCATTTGCATATTCGTGAATATTAATGAGAATGTCAATTATTTGATTTTTATGCCAAATTTGTCCACATTTTCTATGCCCTGGAGACACTAATTGTCCTAAAAAGTTGTGTTTCGAATATAACATGTCTCAAAGGTTGTTCTATTAGGTAATGGCCCAAAAATTATTTTCATTTGCATAACCCTTGTACGAATCAATTAATAATGATTTTTTTGGCAAACTATGTTTTAAGACTCCTATACGTGTTTTCGGGTAGTTCATGATGGACAATTGACCAATAGTTTTAATGTCAACACTGGAGTACGTCAGGGCTGTTTGTTGTCTCCT
>JAUUEB010472420.1:0-11532 GCA_032362205.1 Clione limacina | reverse complement strand
TTTAGGGTATCCCAGTGACCCTTTCTCTAAACATCTATTAATACTTTATTATTTAGGGTATCCCAGTGACCCTTTCTTTAAACATCTATTAATACTTTATTATTTAGGGTATCCCAGTAGTTACAAATTACAAAGTTCCATTGGGTACTTGATATGCAGTGAACGGTGTTTAAAGTTGTGGCGCTTAAAACGGGAAGTTGAGTACAGGTTTTGACAAATAGGTTTTGCTCTGAATTGATTAATTTATCTTTAAATATGTATTTTTGACAATACCAAACTTAATTGATTAATTTATCTTTAAATATGTATTTTTGACAACACCAAACTTAATTGATTAATTTATCTTTAAATATGTATTTTTGACAATACCAAACTTAATTGTTTTACTTCAGCGATTGGTTGTTACGATACAAAATGTCTTATCATTGTATTAACTTATTTTGTTGTCCACAGTTTCGTACGGCGCAACACAATTGACAGCGTTCGGGAACTTTCCGGAAGCAGTGAATCTCCGCCATTACATCCGCCCTTAGCTGAAGATTTCATCTGGGAGAACGACGTTTGGTGGAAAAAGCCCAAGATTCAGCGTGCAACAAGTCACGCCTCTTCAACTTCTACTTTTGAGGAAGTTGAGTCTTTATGTATGTCAAGGTCATCCTCAGACTCAATGAACAGTTGTCTACGGAGATGGGACAGAGATGGCGGCACTTGGTCTCACAACGGTGCAAGGGTTGGGAACTATATGTCCCGGCAGAGTTCAACAACAAGCACATCTACGAGCAACAGTTGTGCAGCGGCTGATTGGGCTTCTTCTGACGTTCATGAGAAATCAAAGCATTCTATCGCAGACTCTTTACTGGAAAGTATGGGGTTTAGCGGGCCAACACCACCGCTTGACAGGGCAGAAAAGGCCTATTTTGATAAAATGTGTCAACGAGTGTTGGAGTGGAACAATGGAATACTAGGTCAGGGAACTGAAGACGTACAACATTCAGAAAACGCGAAAGAAAACGCTGCAATTAATGAGAGTCGGGTGAACCATATCCATCATCCTTCGGCTGCCCACAGAAAACCGTCATGGCAGCAAATTCCGAAAAGGCAACCCATCCTGACAAAGCAAAATAGTTTACCCGTAGCGCAATCTGCTGTACCAAAGAGACCAAGGAGTAGAGATTTAATTGTACCAGAAGAGGAGGAACCACATTTACAAAGAAACAGACGTAAAAAGTCATTACCTGTTGATGCTCAGGAGGTAAGCTCGAGTCTTTCCTCATACAAATCGAAAACAAACTCGTCAAATCAATTAACAAACTCGTCAAATCAATTAACAAACTCGTCAAATCAATTAAGCGCTGACAGTAAAATGTCAAGAATGTCCTCTGAGATTTCGTCTTTCAGTGGGGAAAGTTCATTGAGACAAGGATCGACACCTTCAATGTCAGCTATGCCACACATGCGTCCCCCATTAGTAAATTCTTATACACTTAATAATAACGACAGTTTTGACAGCATACCCCAACAGCATGATATTTATATGAGATCCCAGCCGTTCACCCCTAGTGGGGCTGAAAGAATATTAATGGGTTTAGGATTTGCTGGTTCAGATGGGTTTGTACCCGAGCGTTTTCTCAGAGATTGGTACAATAAAGTTGCTCAAGCACAAGCACAGGCTTATATTCCAATGCAGCAGCCAATTTCCTCCTCGCACGACCAAGGAACCATTCAATCTGATACCGGCATTTCTAATAACACTCACCTTACTCCCCACAATCAAGCCATTAAAAGAACTCATATGTTACGACCAATGCCTTCATTTAGTGATGATTATGATGATTCTGTGCGAGAATCCAATGAAGAAATTAGAGTTCCTCTTCAAAGAGATGATAAAGTCAAAGCATATGCCAATGGATTTGCAGACCCTGGAAGCTCTAGTGAAGTTAGGGATAGAAAGATCAAACTGTTTGCAAGTTCAAGACAAAAATCGCTACCTTCTCATTTAGAAACATTGTCAGAAGAAGTCGAAACTGTTCATAAAGAGACACAATTTCAGACAGTCGCACCTGACTGTCTGTCATTGAGTGAGAGACAGACAGGTACGCCTGATTCTCTGCCATTAAGTGGGCGATCTTCAACTTCTGATATAGCTGAAAACTTAAGTAGCAATCAATCAGAGAGTGACTCTATGAGTAGCTGTTCAGATCGACGTGACCTTGTTAATTGTAGTGAGGTTGAGGAGCTTGGTAGGTCAAAGATTTTGAATGCTGAGACTAGACTAAATCCAGATAATCCTCAGCCAGAAAGAACTCCCTCGCCAAGATTTGGTAAGAACTCCTCGGCAAAGGATGTAGTTTCTCTTTACCAAAAAAACACAAACTCTAATTTGAGTAAACCTTTTGACAAAGATAGAAGCATAAACTCAAATGAATCAAATAAAGTTGTCGATGACGGATTGCAAAGATTTCCAAACTCTGATTTGAATCGTCCAATATATTCCAATGATAGCTTAGAAGTTGCAGATATCTTGCTCAACCAGAGCCACGCCCACCACGGTTCGTCTCTTAAACAATCAGCAGAAAATGTGAACCCAATCAGAAATTATTTAAAGCAAATTGAGCCGGCAATGATTTCTATAATTTTAGAAGATGTTGATGAAGGCTCGGGCAAAGACGAACCACTGACGTCAACCGTTCCAGGAGAGGGAAGCAATACTTTGCTTCTACCACAGTCACTGAGTTCATGTTCATCTCTTTCACCGATTCCTTTATCTCCGGTTACTGTGATAGAAGTAGGATTAGATAATACTCAAGATAGTCTCGATACTGAAGACGGTTCCATGTCACAACATGACAGTGATGAAGAATTACGCACCAAAGAAGAAAGTGAAAGTTCAGACGTTGGTCTTCAGTTGACTAATGATAGTAAGAACATCAATAAACAGACGAACGATGATGTCAGGTCAAATAGTCATCATTCAATCAAAACCCTCACTGTCGAAGGAAGTAATTCTAATCTTCAAACACATTTTATGCAGTTCAGAACACTTAATGCTGAACGTGCGTCTCTAGAAATTCCAAATCTGCCAGATAAACGCCAAAGTTTCGACCTAAATAGAGCATCCCAAATAGACCGGAAAAGCACTTCAACGTCAGAGAGTAAGAGTAGTTCTATAAGGAGTTCTAGTGAATCTAGTCCGATCTCAAACACTTTCACAAGCGGGCACACTTCTCAATACAACGACAACGTTTCTAAAAGTGTGCAACAAGGTTGTCAACGACTACCCGGTATTATAGCGACTACATCTGGTTGTCAACGACTACCCGGTATTACAGCGACTACATCTGGTTGTCAACGACTACCCGGTATTACAGCGACTACATCTGGTTTTGAAAGAAAATATGTAAATCACGTATCAGCAAGTTCAAGAGAATGTCAGGTCGACACGACAAGGACAAGATGTAAAAGTCACCATGTAAAGCGACGATGCAGACACGATGTAAGGAAAGTTGAGTGTACTAACAGCTCGTCGGATGAAACAGAAAATGAAACTACAGAAACACTTCCTCTAAAGCCTCGCTATTGTGACTATCACTTACAGCAGCTGAACACACATCAATGTCACTGTCCAGTTCATGGGACCTATGATCAAAGGGGTCTTAATGGTGATTTTAAAAATAGCCAAAACGTACCCGGTATATCAGGCTTTTTTGGGCTGCACGAGCAGGAGACAAACGAGCGAGGAAGTCTTGGACTTAGAAGTGCAGAGTCAAGTCCTGGCTCTAATCGATCAGCGTTTCGTTATACTGGAAGACAAGTGCCTGACGGTACAGATCAGATCTCGGAACCATGTACTACAGATGCAGAGGAATTTCCTCGTACTTTCGTACACTCTTTGAAGGACCGTAGTATGGGCAACGTTATACAAAACTTCCAAGGGGGAAGTCACAGTCAAGAAACATCTGGAACACGAGATGATCTATCTTCATTTAGTGATAATGTTTGCCCCACTTTGAATTTTTCAGGGTCATTTCCAGCCATGACATTTGAAAATACAAATTACACAAACAGAGTAAATACAATTAGTCGAGCAACTCAACTGTCGCAAACTCTGTCTAAAAAAGCACCAATCTCTAAGTCCCCTCCTATTGTCAATGGAGATCATAGTAACAGTGTTAGTGATATGTACTATGTTAGGGATCGTGCCATACAGTGCTGTCTAGATAAAAAGTCACCTTATCAAATGCCTGTGGTTCGATCTATATTCTCTAATAAAACAACACAGACTATTACACCGACTTGTGAGGTATCTTGTCAAACTCAACAAACGAATAGTGGTAGAATGTATGATAATAGTACAACCAACACTACCAACACTACCAACACTACCAACACTACCAACACTAGCAACACTACCAACACTACCAACACTAGCAATACTAGCAACACTAGCAATACTAGCAATACTAGCAACACTAGCAACACTAGCATTAGCCCTTCTCCAGACTCTGACTATCATTTTTATCTTGATTTTAGCACCGATGACCTAAATGTTCTTGACAGTCATAACTTTTCGATATTTGATGAAAGGAAAGGAAATACAAGTTTTAAGATTTATGAAAATTCAAACCTTCAAAAACAAAGTTTTCAAATTGATTTTCAGCTCGTCGATGATACACTGAGACAAATAGAAACTGAACTACAAAATATAAAAACGAAAAATATGGGCGAAGATTTAGACAAGCATAAAAATGGAGAACAAACTGATATCGAAAATGATCCGAGTAAGGTCAAGGAATCTGCCGAAGGTATTCCCGATCAGTTTGTTCTTGATCAACTTGTAGAAACAAACACAAAGAGATTTACAGATTTATCTAATGCGTATGATTATTTGAAATCTGAGTTTTATTTGGGAACAGAACAGAATTGTCTTAGACGATGTCAAAGTGAATCGGAACTTTACAACATTAATAAAGAACAATGTTTTAGTTTTATGCACATTCAGAACATGGATGACGAATCTGACGATGCAGTCAACAATGAAATAAATGATGCTGATTTATTGCAGATGACTTCCAGCGACTATGGAAGATTACAAAGACTCAGCTCCAAAGGCGACTCTTGTAATGCTTCTATTTCAAACAATACCACATCATCGCTCGATGGACATGAAGGGGATCATTCCAGCTGTGACTCTAGACATCTAGCAACAAGAAGTCATATAATCCAGCGTGGGATGAGATCTTATCCGAGCTTACGTCGATGTGGGCGGAACAGTGACAGTACGGAGACCGGCGAAGAGTCTGACTATGTTTCTAAGGTCAATACACTGAACAAAATGATCAGGTTGGCACCAAAAACGTCGAAATTTGGACAATGTCATTCTCGCAACTGGAATAGAGGTAATCACCATTCTGAAAGGAGAAGATTTTCGACGCCCGTTGTGAGTAAAACCTTTTTCGAATTCCCAGATTTTTCAGACCGTCGTCATTGTAAATTGTCTCGACTGAAATATCTACAGAACTCGCACAGGGACTCTTACTGTAGCCTCGATATAGAGACAGATTTCAATAACGCCGGACATCCTTTATGTAGTAGTTCTACAGAGAAAGAAGCACAGGATGACCCGGAAGTTGAGATTGAATTCACAAAGGTAGGATCTCATTTCACGTCTTCTGATGCCCACGTGTTTAGCTTTGATAACTTGAAGGGCAAAGACCGTGACGAATTTCCCAGCTCCGATGTAGGCCACGATGTAGGCCCCGATGTAGGCCCCGATGTAGGCCCCGATGTAGGCCCCGACGTAGGCATGATTTCCAAAGAGCGTGTTTCAGCTGAAAGACTTGGTCCTTTCGAATCGTCATCTAATGTAAAAAGAGGAGAAAGATTGGCCACTGTTTCTTTAATAGAAAATAATACTATTGATATGGAGTATGGAACCGCCATGAATGAAATGAAACCAGAGCTCCATGAGTCAAACCCTAACCCTAACCCTAACACAGAGCTCCATAAGTCTCATTTGACTTCTAAAGAAGAAAGCATGGCAAAACGCTCAGAGGAAGACACAGGAAATTCATCAAGACTTTTTAAGCCTGTCAGTCAAGCGAGTGGGAATGGCAATGTAACATATCATTGTTCATCCAATAATGAATGCGTGTTGAACTCTCAGGGGGTTATGGATTCTCTATCGACAGGCTTTCACAAAGACAACTCAATGGCTCCTGATCCACCCTTTGTGAATATTGTTGAAGCAAGAAATCCTGAGCTGTCTACCAGCCCCGGTGCTTCTCCTTTTAGGTCTGCAATTAAAACTAACAATGGTCGTGATAAAGAGTTAGGAGTTGTAAACCTAGAACCAAGGGATATGGCAGAGTCTAACTCAACTCACAGTGCAGATACCGAGGACGCCGTGCTGTCAACTTCAACAAACCCGTCTTATGGCACATCCAGTAAATTAGTCACGTCGAAAAATACAACTCTTAAGAAAATTAAAGCTAAGAATCAGACAAGTTTAGGTGATTCACTAAAACATCGACAGACGACAGCAGTGCGGGGTTCTGTGACAGTTATAACACAGTCTCCCGATAGCTCCAATACTGACCATTCTCGTCGAGGCTCTACCGACCAATCTTGCGGAGGTAACAGTTTCACATCAATTTTCCCCAGATTTTCAGATGATTCGAGTTTTTTCCAGGACACATCTGATAGGGACGTTAATGTTAGGGAGGCTGTTTTTGCTACAAATGAAATTGATGAAGCACTCGAGTGTTTCGGTGACATTTATTGCTGGAGCGCAGTTCTAGAGGACGAATGTATGGAAGATAACAGATCTAGAGCAGACGAGAGCGTGGATGGTGCAAGTCTAGAATCACTTTTTGATTCAGATGTTGCTAATCTCAATGATTTGGATATGTTGATAATAGAATCGAGGTACGTAAGGAGCAACAGTGAAAGCAGTTACAGTGACCCAGACTTTGATTTATCGGATAGTATGAGTGAGTCATCTCTTGACAGCGCTAACAACGAGATCGAACACGCCAAAACTCCCTATCTGCTGAGCCCCAACAACCAAGATGAACTTCTTCAAGTGTCGGAATACGAAAGAAGTCTTTGCCCAAGTCCGTACACATTGCATGAACGGTCTGAAAACAAATGTGAGGATAGTCAGCCAATTCTATCATACGAAATAAAGAGTTCTGACGTCAAACAAATAGGAAATGGTGAATGTCAAATCCAAATACCTTCGCCAAAAAAGATACAACGTTCAGATGAAACTAAATATATAGAGAAATCCACCTACGGTACTTGCAGTGAAAAGGTCAACACAAAAGACAAGTTGGGGAATTTCGTCATTTTCGAACACAGAAATGATATTTCCATTGATAAAGATGTGTTTGAAAATGTCCCAAGTAAAGTGAGCTCAGATGAAGAATGTGACAAAGAAATAAGAATGATCAACTTGAAGAAACCTAAACCAAAACTTATTAAGATGAACAGTGACCCTGTTGATAAAGAAATATATGTCATATCAACAAAGGTCAAGGTCATACAGTCTAAGAAACATAAAGATAATTACGTCATCATTGCAAACGATGAAAACATTTCTCCATCGGAGTCGGCACATTTGAAAAAAGAAGCTGAAAATTGTGAGAAGATAGATCTTGTATCTCAGGGAAATAAAACTATTACAGCGGCGGACCACTCTATTACAGCCGCTGACCACTCTATTACAGCCGCTGACCACTCTATTACAGCCACTTACCACTCTGTTACAGCCGCTGACCACTCTGTTACAGCCGCTGACGACTCTATTACAGCCGCTGACCACTCTATTACAGCCGCTGACCACTCTTTTACAGCCGCTGACCACTCTATTACAGCCGCTGACCACTCTTTTACAGCTGCTGACCACGCTGACCACTCTGATTTATTGACCATTTTCCAGAACGCTGTTTTATCAACACTATCACAGACAACACAGATTGGGACAGAGATGCCTCCATTATATTCTGAAAATGATAAACTATCAGATGTTGACGAACAGAATATGACAAAGTTATCCTATTGCGATGACTCTTCTATCCAGTTTCCACAGAATATGACAAGGTTATCCTATTGCGATGACTCTTCTATCCAGTTTCCACAAACTATGACAAGGTTATCGTATTGCGATGACTCTTCTATCCAGTTTCCACTGATTAATATGCCTGAACCCTCAACTAAGATTATAGCAGTGAATTTTGGTGAAAATGGGTATCAGTCACCTTTTGAAGAGCTAGAGAGTAAAACTGACCTATGCGGTGCTGATCTAATCGACGAGGTTGCGATGATTGCTTTATTCCAGAAAGTCCAAGACATTGATTTACCAGACCACCATCATGCAACCAGTAGCTGTGGCTCATCGCCGAGGAGATTTCAACTTTCACAAATCTCTGAGGAAGGAACTCAAAGTGAGGAAGCAGGAAGTGAAGCAGACAAAGGAAGTTTGTGGCAGGTCCGGAGTAGGTTCATCACTCACCAGGAGACACAAGATACATTCATTGACCCTTCTGGTCATGTAAGTGTTAGCTCACCAGAATTAAGTTTGTCCGAAAACTCTTTAGACATTGATACTCTGAATGACCTTGACCTATCTGCTGCTGACTTTGTACAAGAAACAGAAAATATTGCCTTGGGTTTAGGTATAACAGATATGTTCGGATTCAACCAACAGAAGCATGAGACTAGAAGCACAGATTTATTTAGCCTCGCACTTCTCGACGAATCTGAGAAAAAAGCAACAAAAGAAGAAAGTGTAGATATTAATAGACAAGATCTCTTAGATTGCAGTGGTCCAGGGAACGATGCAGAAACTATGAATACATCTGAAAATTACCCTAGCAGGATGGTAGGACTCATTGGAAAACAGTTCGATGTTGCTCGATCAGCAATTCCTGTGACTACGACAAACTTAGCCAAGGTCGAGTCAAGAACAGTTTCGTTACAATACTCTATTGACGGAATGGTTCAGGAATCTGTGTCAATTCAGAAAACAAAACAAAAAATTGAGTTTAAAAGTCCATACAAGATCGCCGACAATATTGCTGGCTGTACGTCTCCTAGCAGCCATAACCACCTCTCTACAGTCTCCCTTGATCTCAAAGACTATAGATTGAGTCCCAGAGACACAAAGGAAACTCATTTAGACGACATGGATGTTACTAAAAATAGAAATTCACGTGAAACTAATCAAGAAGATTCAATAAACTCTGTCAGCGAACAAACATCCTTTCAGTCGATGTTGATCTCTTCTAATAAGAGTGGCACTGTGTCAGAAGTACAAGACAATGGGGACGTGACATCTAATGTAAATGGATCGCCTTTAGATCTGAGTGAGAAATCTGCATCTTCAATTAGCAAAGATGATGTGAGTCAAGATTTCCAAAACTTTAACTCAACTGAATCCTCAAAACCAAATCCAAAGTCAGATAAAAATGAAAAAGAATTAAAACAGTTAAGGGAAAGGGTGAGAGCAATGTTGTTATTAGAAAGACCTGAGGATGAATGCTCAAAGGGAAATAGCTTGGGCTCCAGTCCAACTGGATATAGTATAGTGCCAGAACATTTCATTAATCAGAACGAATGCATAGAACAAATCAGGAACCAAACCGATGACCTATTTGACGAGAACCAAACCGATGACCTATTTGACGAGAACCAAACCGATGACCTATTTGATACTTCTGGTGCCAATTTGTCTTTTGACGATAAACAAAGGCAAAACAGTTTAGGGTCAGATGTCTCAAGTTCTGATTCTCAAACGAGATTAGAAACTAAAGACAGTTTTATAGAATTGTTAAGGTTTGGTTTAGAATCGCGCGTTGATAGAGAGAGAAAAGAATTGAACCGAAACATGATCAAAGATTTCCTATTGATTGAGCGCAACCAACCCCAGCCAGATAATTATAATACAAATGTACAACAGTTTAGGGAACACAGCGATGGTTTAGTATCGTATATTAACAGAGAGAAAATCGAATGTGAAAGGAAAAGGATCAAAGACCTTCTATTGATTGAACTTGTGAAACCCGAGGCAGATTCTTATACTTCAAAATCACGAGAAGTCACAGAACAGATTCAACCTAGAGGGAAAAGGGTCAAGGTCACAACAATGTTTTCACAGAACAGTGACGATGAAGCAGCATTTTGTGGCCCAGCAGCATGTTCCACGTCTTACACAACCCAGTTTTCACAGAGTCATGCGTCCATAAGGACTCAATCTCTACCAACACTAGCTAGTACAACACATATAGCACGTGGTCAAGGTAGTACAACACAGATAGCACGTGGTCAAGGTAGTACAACACAGATAACACGTGGTCAAGCTAGTACAACACAGATAACACGTGGTCAAGGTAGTACAACACAGATAGCACGTGGTCAAGGTAGTACAACACAGATAGCACATGCTCAAGGCAGATATTTGAGGTCACGAAACTCGCTTCTCAAGTTACACCAATTGCCTAACGTAAAATCACATGAAAGCATTGAAAGCGGAAGTGATTCGTCGAAAGGATCGGAAGTGGCGTCAGATGTCGAGCTGGTTTCTGCGCTGTTGAATCAGGGCGATGTAGATATCCGAGAAAGAGATCTTCGGATGGGTAGACTGAGCACTGATGATGAAGAGACTTTTACTGCGGCTTCAAAATTATCATCAAAACGTAGTTTGAATGCACAAAGAGAATTTGACACTCAACTCTCACCACTACAATCTTGTTCTCCGATTTCAAGTATTTCGGAAAGATCGACCTATGACCGCAGTAGTTCACCGAAATCAGAAAATAACAGTGTATTTATAACTCCGCCGCTAAGCAACACATCTCAAACACCAAAGACTCCAGTACTAGATTCAGCACCAAAAGTTATCATACAACAACCAAGCGAAGACTACCCAACTGACGATCCATTTCGGAAGTTCAGTTTCCAAGATCCAAGTTCCGGTCTATCTTTTGGTAGTATGAAGATGGCATATTATGATAACAATGACGTCCATTTGCATTCAGAACCCTCAGAAAAACTTGAACCACGGCGTAAATCTTTCAAAGAAAACAAATCTGTTCGTCCTCTCTGGCTGGTTAGTTCAGCGGCATCAAAATTCCTCAGTCCTCGGTCTACTGATACAAGACCAGTTGGTTTTACCAACCAGATCCGTGATCAGCTTAGAATCTATGAGGACACACCTCAAAGTCATCAGAGTCATCAGAGTCATTATCAAAAAGATGTTCCTATTACAAGTTCAGATATAGATAGTCAAACTACTTTATTGCCGCATGATGGTCGGATCACTCTGCTTTCACTCACTGGTCGGATCTCTCCACTTTCACCCACTGGTCGGATCTCTCCACTTTCACCCACTGGTCGGATCTCTCCACTTTCACCCACTGGTCAGATCTCTCCACTTTCACCCACTGGTGGGATAACTCCGCTTTCACCCACTGGTCGGATCTCTCAACTTTCACCCACTGGTCGGATCTCTCCACTTTCACCCACTGGTCAGAT
>JAUUEB010472419.1:0-19826 GCA_032362205.1 Clione limacina | reverse complement strand
AAGGATCAATAAAAATCAAGTCCCGTTGAGTCCTGGGGGGGGTGCAGAGAAACCTCTCATTCCCCCCCTAGTATAGTGGGTGTTAATCTACGAGCGATCCAGTAAGAAAAGAAGCGAAAACCGGTTTTGTGGCGGAACAAAAGACAACCGAGCCCTAAAACGTACGTAGCGTGACGTAAACAGCTTAGACCCCTAACCTCAAGAGAACATTCCCACAGTTCCCCAACAGTGCTTACGACCCCATAACGATCTTACACCTGTAAGCTTAATCATTTTCTGAGGCGCTTCACTAACTGTGATTGTGGATATGATAATTGGAAAATAACACGTCCCATGCAATAACACGTCCCATGCAATAACACGTCCCATGTAATAACACGTCCCATGTAATATCACGTCCCATGTAATTTATTATTGGTAGAGGCATTTAGGTATTCAGGAAATAGCTATGTAAGTGGTGGGAATATAGCTTAGAACGACACCGTTTATTGAAGATCATGACATTTATTGTTAAGAAATTATATTGTAAAGCTCAAATGTCGTTTGCAATATTTTTTTAAATGCATATAACAAATAGTGATGTGAGAAGTTATGCCATGATCCATGATCACCTATGACCGACGGAGACTATACTTAGTGACAGAAACACAAAATTCCGACGTTTATTTTAGATCGATGGATTTAGAGACATAATAATGCCTCATATATTACAAATAGACAAACAAGTAGAATAGAAGACATGACAGGCTGTCAATCGTGTCCAGGTATATCTGTAATTTATCACAAATAATGACACGCATTACGTCCCTTGCTGGGTCGGTTGTTGTCTATAGAACGGCAAATAAAATCTGTTCTTTTGAGTGTAAAGACAGTGGTCGGTTATTGTCCAGAAACTAGAAACATAAAGTATTAAAATATCCAGAATAGAGACTGAAGTAACTGAATCGACAATTGACTCTTTGGTCAACCGGTCAACCTTATCACTTGTGGTAAATCTGACACATCCCAGTGACATGCGGTCAAGCATGAGTAAACCATTGAGTCATTTCAGAGAAATAGGAGGTGACAAAAGCAGTGGTCAGTGGTCATCTTGGGGACATACAAGGTTACCATGCGGTCACTGATGGGAAAATATTTATTCTCGGGTTTCAAAATACAATTATGTCACATATGTCATCATGGTCAGAGTGGGTCAAACATCTATTGCGTTTTAATTGGCGAAGTAATCTTATAATCGTCCTAACCCTGTACTCGGCGCCTTGTCAATTCTCCGTCTGGTGTTATAGACACTTGTTTTGATGGATATGTCTACCGAGTAGTCGCATATTTAGATACTTTCATTTATTTGTATTGGTACATTTAAATACAAGGTTTATTGCCGTTAACTGTATCACAAATCATGCAATATCTTTTTATCCCTGTTTTCATTCTTGATTTCGAATTTAAAGACTAGACAAAATAATTTATGACTACAATTTGTTAAATGCAACGAGAAACAATTGAAAGAGACAATTAAAAACATTAAAAATTTGTATTTTTCCAATGTATTTTACCAGTTTAAGATATTTGAAGCATTTCTTGATGAAATGCATTATGTTTGCTGTGTCGGTGAAATTTTAAATATAGAAAATTTTACATGAAACATTTTTATTACGATTGTTAACTTCGTAAATCTGATCAATTTACTTGGACAAAATACATTTCTAGAAGATGATCACAGCATGACACCAAAGTAACCTCATATCAGATTTTAATAACAAGCTGATTACAAGGTGTTTGACTAGAACATTGTGGTTAGCTGGTGTCACAGTCCCTGGTGTCACAGTCCTAAGACGTGACTCGAATACCAATAAGTCAAAGTTGACAATCATCGACCAGCTCAGATACAGAGCTGATGATAGATCTAGCACTCGAACCGCTAAGGTTAGCACTCTAAGCGCAATGGGTTTATTTTGACTGATCCAATCTTTGGGGATTTACAAGAGTGATTGCTGTTTTACTTAGACATTGATTTTACTAGCAACCTTCTTGGCTGGTTATAAAATGATACTACTAGGGACATTTAGAATTGTATCTATTCATTAATCTATAATATCTATAATACATTCATTAATCTATACTATCTATAATATATCCATTTATTCGTCTACTCCTTCATGATTATCTCTTTTATTCGATACTTATCTACTCTTCTCAAATTTCATCACTGACTCATACAATTACTCATAACCTGGGTCTCGTTAGTTTTTCTCATGACTCATAATTTCTACACTTTAAAAAAAGTATTTTATCAAAAATGAGTCATCCTTGTAAATTAACGTCTAAAAACTGACGCTTCTGATATCATACAATATACACTAATGTGTAATTATTGATGCTTTTACGATACGTGCCTAGTGTGTTTCTATAGAGCTCATTATTATACCTACACAGACACAGAGCAATCACAAACATAATAAATGTCTCGATGTGTACTCAGACGTTGAGAACGAGATCGATATATCCGTCTGGATGGTTCCTTATTTTCCGGGGTGAGTATGACCGTCATCGCCATATTTAGCAGGAATTCTGCTCGCTCTCATAGATCTACTTCAACATGTGAGCGATCACTTTAAAAAGGAGATTAAAATTTAGCTCATCGTCAAACGTCATGATCAAGGCTCTAGTTTCAAATAATATCATCTGACACGTTGTAATTATAAAAGTAAGTCGAGAGAGCAAATTTCATATTCTATCTATGTCTATCGTCCCCTCCTCACCTTCTGTCTTCCCCTATGACTCCTTAATATTATTTATAAATTTGACTATCGTTTTTCTTGGCTTTTGTCTTTATTTTATTTTATTATTCCTTTAATAATATGATATTGAAATTGCTGCTGTTATAGTTACCATATAAAATGGTATTTATATCTTTATCGTTTACGTGTTAGTTTATGCGTTTATTTGTTAGATATGAATCCATTTATTTACTCTTCTGGTTTAATTTCACTAATAATGCTTTATAACCTTAAAAAACCCAACAGGAGCTCGGCGGAAGAGAGAAAAGAAAACTCCAGACAGCAGCAGTTTGTAGTTGACACAAACCAAGGCCATTGATGTATCTCCATACTTCATTGTACTATATTATATCTCTAGGCAAGGTCGTCCAACTGCGATTACATTATTTCTTTTACCGCCCCTTTATGGCCACAACCTGAGTTAGTGCCCCTGACAAGTATTGACGAAGTGATCATTGCCTCGACCGGGTCCCTACAAGATCGAAACACTAAACAGGGAGTCGATTGTCCTGGAGTGACCCAAGTGTATCGATCTGCCGGCAGGACTAGAACATTGAACAGGACACTTGACGCCTAACACCCTTAGCAATGTCCTTCTTCAGTTGTCTATGGCCTTATAATGACAATCAAGAACTGTAGAACTATGTCAAGTTGTTAGTCGATGGTTTTTGGGTCACCATCGACTTCGCTATTAGGACAAACATTTTGGCACTAGTATGTCTCGGATCGATGAAAAGATAGTTGCGAATAAAACTACTTCGACGAAAAGCGTTAATCAATTTAACGCACGTAAGTGTTTGTCTTTTCCGTTGAACTTGTCACACCAAAAAAACACAGTACTACTTATAAATGTTCGTTTCCTTTGAAAATTCCACCACTCTAAAGTCTAACAAGATTTCCCTTTTACTCGTAAATGGTTTATCGATTGACATCGGCTGAATGTTCTAAAATACAATAACAAACTACAGTCCTTATAAAGTGATGTGTTTAAGGGTCCGTGCTTCCAATTAGAGTGCATTTCGAACACCATTTAAAGAATACAAAGTATAGTTAGTGTCGCTAGCTCTTTATAAATAGTGGCCTCGAGAAATAATACCATTTTTAAGAGTCGAGACAATTGATTTGTTAATTAAAGTGAAATGGTGCATAAGTTGTACAATGATAGGGAGTATATTAACACGGTGCACCTTGCATCAAAGCTTTGACAAACATTCTAAAATCGTTCTTCTGTGACATACGACATACGTCATACCCAGGTGGAGAACGCAAGGGTGTGATCGTGTTTGCACATGGGACTTGAGAGGGGAACTGCAGGACCACTGCAGCAGGGGAAGTGCAGGAAGTGCAGGGGAAGTGCAGGTGAACTGCATGTCACTTGCACAATGGTTGGGAGCAGGTTTAAAATGATCCTGCTCTTATGTGTGCTTATGCTGAGTTGGCGAGACACCATAGACAGGTCAAGGTGATCCCAGCTGAACAAATGTCTATTATTTGAGCACGTAACATAACTCTTGGTGGAGTTAACCAGGATTACGTGTAATTGCTTCCCTTTGGTAATTAGAAGAAGTTGACGATCAAAAGGTCAAAGCTACCCAGTGTGAGATATTGTGTGGATATTCTAAAAGAAAGCTTAGTATTTGAGGACATTGACACTTTTTACATAATGGACCCCCCTTCAATGCAATGCAGAAATGGACAGAGCCCATGTTCTAAGTAGGCTTTGTTTTTCCCAATGGCGAGACTTGGCTAAAAAATGAAAATTTCCAATAATGTGTTCTGAATCCATATTACTTGCAATTATTTGTCACGAATCTTAAAGTTCTTCAATTTTACAAAACGGATCGATCAATCGTTGCCTGTCATACTTCACATTAGTTAATAATAGGAGAGTCAAAAGGATATTTTCTTGAATAACAAATAACGAAATCGTCTAGAAAGTTCGACTTGTTAGCACATTGTGTACTAAAATAATTATTTGTGACGAGCTTAAGCATTGATTAATGATCGCTGTGACCTGACAAATAAGAGGTTAAGGGTCATATTACTATCACGTGATTTTTAAGGCGTAACTACTGTCCGTCATTGTCATCGAACGTGGGGAATTAATGAGATGATTAATGAATTGCTGGATGGAGAACTAGATGAAAACACGATACCAAGTATACATTGAAATATAGCTATATATATAAATCTATAAACTAAGAGATATAGGTATAAAGAGAGTTTTATAGAAAGAGGAGAAGTAAGAAAAGGGTAGACGGATTGACAGCCAGCCAGTTATATGACATAATACACATCTTCGAGGTTACTATGGCTAATTAGTCAGTTACGCCTTAGAATGACAAATCTAATCGAAAGCTATGTATGAATGATCTAGGGTCACCCTGGGTCATTTCGGACCAGACAGTGTTATGCAGGGTCAATATTATTGAGGGGGAGGTTTTGGCGTCACTATGTCTCACTTCGATAAGGGGATGGGTTTAGAAACTAAATGATAATTGGTTTTCCTTGCCTTAAGCACAATATGTATTTACACTATATTGACATCACTCAAATTGCTCATATTTTCGTCTCTTATCGGAAATAAAGATAAAACAAATACAGTCAAAAAGTCATTGCTTTTTCCTGCCTACGATACGTGAATATAATCAACATTCCATCACAGTCCATGTGAAACGTGTGACGCCACGTATTATTCACGGCCAAGTTCGGAATTCGACATTGTTATTTGTTATAGTCAATCTTGACCTATTGGGGTTCTGTACACAGGACACTTTCTTTAAATACAAACATATTTTAGAAATACTATGGCAATATTATACAATGACACAATTTGGGGGAAGTCAGTATCTTGTGGGAAATCTATTATTATTATTATTCAACTTTTGTATCAATATATTCAACCAAATCTATCATCTTTTCGTTTAAATTATTCATTACCTTCTATAAATCATACTTTTTATAAACCCGTTTTCTTCTTACATCTACAATACAATATTCTGATAAAAAATATTACGAAATAAATGACATAATAAAATACGACTTTATGGCAATCTCTTTTACATTTCTGGACAAAAGCTGGAAGATAAAACATGCAATTTCCCCATCGTATTGTATGCTATTGACAAAATTATAATAGATATTATCTTGGAGAGGTGACCCTTGGAAATAGCTCAAACCCATCACGGAATATTTTGTTAAATAGGTTCGTTTTAAGGACGGCTATGACTCAGGGGTCCCAAGAGGGTCCTCTTGTTGAGCACAAGATTTGCATGATAAAACGATCACTAAAGCTATTGTGGAAAAGCTTCCCATTAAGTTTGCCTCGCAGCAAATTTTATAGCCATTGATCGAATGCAAAGAATCTCTTTCACGATGCACATAACATGTATATGTTTTTTGTATGTTATTTCTTTTCAAAAACATAATCAATTCTCTGTTCACCCATTCGTTATCTTGTCTGGAAGCTCGTACTATCATTCCCCCCTCCTCCTCTCCCCCACTGTCTGCTATTTAAAGCTAAAATAGAAGCACGTGACAGTAAAACCACTGCGTGTAGACTAAGCCCATACATATAAACACGGAAACATCAGACATAAATCAATCAAATATATATTTAGAAAGATAAAATGCGACGCCGAGTGCAGATCAATAGTAAGGACCCATATAGACATTCCGATATCACTCATAGAGTTGCTCCCCTTTCTTTCGATTTGCCTCCCTTTTCTTCAACACGTAATAATATCTTTGTAATTCTTTTTCAATATCTTTCTCCTTATCGAGGTTATGAAGTTTTGCTTTTTCATTGTTTTGCTTTCAACTTAATTTTGTCTAGATAAAAAATGAGACCAACTTTTATAATGCAATACATCTATCGCTTAATTAAGTTCCAAAAACTATCAAACTTAACCAAAAAGTCATCAGTCTATTTCCTATCCAAATACTCCCAATCTCTTATATTGAATCGCACGTCTGTTCCAATCGTCTGCTCATTTATTTCTGTGTATATAATCCGATTGTCTCCCTTATGTTTTCCATTGGGTGTCGTCATAAATTGCTATATCGTTCATCCTGAGCGTAACATTGTCGTCATTGTCGTCATGATCGTCTAATCAATATGTCGATTTATCTAAGACTCAGCACAGCCAAACACGTTAATAATTTACGAACCGCTTTCATTTCGCTTCAGTGGACACTTTATACTTTTATTTTTTCTGTGCAATCATGAAAAAGCTTTTATTCCCCAAGGACTTCTCAATATTTTGTTTCACTGCTTTATTTTATTCCTTTTTACAATACGTCCCCCCTTTTACCTAACGTCAGTCCTTTTTACATTCTTTACCCCTTTTTAAATACTCTCCCCTTTAATTGACTGAAGCACCATAGTGATATGGTATCGATTTTCTGAATGTTATCGATTGTCATCCAAAGAAGGAAACTTGAATCATTCCTGAACATTCATTAAAATGTACAAGTTAGGTATGTGCTGTAAGTTCAGACATTGAAGACCGTTTTCAAAAAATAGAGTAACGACATTTCTGAACTCATACTGTCAATCGATATGAACAGAATATGTAGTCGATATTAAAATATTACATTATTTCCGAAATGTCTCCGATTACATAGCTTGGTATCATAGTATGATTAAATGCCCACTGTGACAATCTCGCTATAATCTCATTTATCTTGCTTCCTTAAACACAGTCATCAATTTTGACCTGTCTCTTTGAATCAGCTCACGTATTATTTCCCCACTTTTTCGCTTTACTGCCAGGCAAAGTATCGATTAAATAAATGTCCCGAAGCGCCCTGTTATCATAGCCGACCCTTATATTTCACTAGCCAGACGTATTTTATTTCTTTAAACAAATATGTATGCATAACAGGACACAATATCGAATTTCGCTCTCAGCACTTCTCGAGTTATTGAATTTATATCGGTGTAATAGGATGTGACGAAATAAAATAACATAGATAGAGATTTTTTTAATGCTTTAATTTGTAGAAAACAGAAGAAAAATCCTTACTGAATCGGAAATTTGTGGAACAGAGGAACATTAATTGATAGATTATATGAATGAATTATGAAGATTTTTCGCTTTCCGACATATTTTATTTTAAATTCAAGATACAATGACATTTTTTTTCATATTTACTTTTCAAAGACAAATATGCCCCAACTTCTCTCCCTTATATTTCTCCAAGGGGCGAGAACTTTAGGGAAATTATGTAATTCGTTTCTGTAGTCCGAGGGGACAGTAGCTACTACATTATGCATACAGAGCAGACACCGAGAGAATTAAATATTCTACAAGTTATTTTTACTTGTCTTGGTCTTGAGTGCCTGTCCCTACAACCACCCCTCTATCTGTCTGGTAACAACTCTTCTAATCTCATCTTCATAATATCTTAGTCTGTATTTTCTATCTTTGCTCAATCAAATATTGTGACCTCATGTCTCCGTTTTTCGCTTTTCTAAAATCCTCTTCTCTCAATCCCCTTAAACAACATGTCATCCCTGGCTATCTGTTACCCAAGGCAGTAAATAACATTTGCTTGTATCATCCATCTTTTTACTACGACCATAATATACCCTCATTACCCGCATAATGTCACTAACTAGACAAGGACAACATAAAAAATGAAATCGGAAAGAATCCGATGAAATGACATCGATTGTGTGGCTTTGCATGGTAAAGGCTGTGAAAATGGCTTCGTCCATTATCGTATCTCATGATCTCGTCAGGTCTATTCCCCTTGAGCATAATAAACTGTGTTTAAAAAAAGAATATGACCTTGCAAAAAGATGTGAACTCGCAATAAAGAGTATGACTTTTTCTAATAAAAGAGGATACGTGTTCATGAGTGCATGTGTTTAAGGGAGACCCTAGGTAGCTTTGACAAAAATCTTAATTTGTTACCATTTGTTTAGGATTTCATTATGTTCCATATTCTTATTTACTTTTTTTTTTCGTTTCATATAAATACTTTTTTGTAAAACAAAATTACTTATTCATCTATATTGTGAACAATTTGAAGTTAAAAAAAAAGGATAATCGAAAATAGATAATACATACGTAATGGCAAATTATTTGCTGATATAACAAATGTCAATCAAGAATCGTATTCCCCCAGAAATAATAACGCTTAGGTTGGAATGTTTAAAGTCCTTGGAACAATACATTAGCATACCACATACAAGCAATGTAAACAGTAAACAAAGTCTCGTTACAAAATACATTTGGCTACTCTATCCCTTTAAGTAGGACATTATAAGAAATAATGACCGAAAAGACATAAAACACGCGAAATAACGGACATATCAAATGTCGTAAAATTCCTAAATAGGAAGATTATTTATATATATATATATCATTTCCATTCTCAGTATATATATCAAAGTCATAACGGCCATTCTGTGACTACAATTACTCATCATCATTGCTTATGTTTTGGTACAAATGGGAGGAAGTGGAGGTCAACAAGTGTCTACAAATTACGTCAATTTAGATAAATTGGACAATTTTAGAGAAAAGTGCAAGCTTGCAATATATTGTATTCTCTAGCAGTGCAAAAATAATCACACAGCCAGACGGAAGCGGAAATATTTGTTTTTTGGTGACAGACGGAGATAAATAAAACGATTAAGGGATGAAATGTCAGCAATTATGTTAGGAAATTCCACCTCGCAATCATGGAATAATTTCTTTTGTGTAACAGATGGGTATCGTGTCGTGACATATATTAAATATGAAATCATCAACACTTCCGAAGTACTATAATTGTATGTCTTATAACGATGATAATAACACAACAGGTGTATTTTATCATTCCTCTTGTGGGTACCACCAAGTACTTATGCTTTTATACTTATATGTGATTTATTCTTTGCAGTGTAACAACATCGTTATGTTGTGATTAAGAGGTTGTTTCTGAAGCATGGACATATAATTGATGGAGCGACAGAATTTGATCTACTTCAGCAAAAGATAATAAATCAGAGCATTACGATGAAGATATAGACGATAAAGATCTCAGAAACCTGATAGACTACGTCCAAATAAAACGACCAGTCTACAGACAGGTGAAAATAGTCAACAGGTGAAGGGAGACCCTGTTACAAAAGGTATCAATACCTGTCACCATGACACAAAAGGTACCAATACCTGTCGGCTTGACAACTGACTGACAGTCCGTTTCATTGGCATTTAGTAGGCAACCAAATGGTCTGTCTATATCCTAACACAATAATCCCTACGCTTCACGTGTTTTGATGTAATCCCTACGCTTCACGTGTTTTGATGTAATCCCTAATACTTTTACGTCAGTTGTGAAGTCTCAATGATTTGGTTAGAATAAATGGCGCCGTCTGAATTGCAAAAAGCCCGGATTTGTTTTATGTCCTTACTTCTGTAACGTCCTTGTAATCATGACACCTGATCTTAGACCTGTTGCTACCAGATTGGAATTTGTTTTTCTAACATTGGCGACCCAAACCTTTCAATCACACCTAGGTTAGCTGCAAAAAGCTTTTCTATACAATATATTATAAGACAGTAATATTATATCTACTTGTTGAGATTGAGTGGATTAGGGGTATAAAGAATGGCTTAGCAGCCAGTAAGCCGTAAAAGGAAAATGTTGGATAAGGATGGAATTATGATAATACGTAAGAGAAACGAGATATGCCAGAAAAAAGAGAATTCAAAAACACAAACAAAAACTAAGAAAGGGTTGTTTACATGAATTGGTTTGCATAAAAATATCAAAGTTTTCAGAAAAGGTTTCATTTTAGTTCAACTTTAGGCACCTAGATCGGCGTAAAGATAGACCGGAAAGGAGTCTGACAGGAAGTTGGGACTATCTTCTTTTTTAAGCAAGGGGAGGATACCCGCTGAGTGTTATTTGATTGTGCAGTGGGACACGTAATGTCATGTCGTAAGTCGTAGTGTAGGTGGAAACAGTTCCCAAGTGTGGTTACATGACGCATACGACAAACAAACTGATAATGACATGCAAGGAGGACAATATGACCCAGACGTATGAACAAGGAATATAAATTGTACACGTCAGAAATATGAAATGGGCACATGGATCGTATTTAATTTCATTTTTTTTTCAAAAGGACCATTGTAAGAGTGTCAGAAATGCCAAAACCTCACCCTTTTCAGATAAAGTAGAATTGAATTGAATCAGTGTTCTTACAAACAAACAACCCTTTTTATAACACCTACTCTAGCCATTCACATTCCCAGATGCGTATGTCAACATTGTCCCCCTTTTCTAGAAATGTTCAGATATCTGTCATTTTGAATGTATCGGGGAAGTTACACATGTTCATCCTACTGCACTAAGTAAAGGGACATACAGTATGTCACATACACTTTTATGAGCACACATTACACATAATTCGTTCAAGCGAATTAAACATTTACACAGATGCTCGATGAGTCGATGAGCAGTTCAAAATGTCAACGGTGACATACGTGAGAGTTTACTTGAATTACTCCCCCTGTACATATTGTCACATGCTTAATGTTCTCAATTACTTGCTGAGTCAGCTACCTTATATGTATTTATATATATTTCTAAAACTTGTTTCTTTTTTTAATGAACAATAGTAAACTTGATTGAAACCTATCTTTGAAACTTCGTCAAAATCCCACAAAACTATACATTTTTAGCAGTTGTTATTCAGTATATCTTCAGTCCAAAAAGGGTTTATAGCTTAACGGAAATCTATAAATGTATTTCAATGAAAACTTACAATGCAATTGGTTTTTGGGGAGCTTAAACCCTCTAGGTGGTCCTGCTCTTGAAAGTATTTGGAGCAGTGCCATATTATCTTTCTAGTTCATTGGATGTAACATGTTGCATTGAATATATCAATAAGCTAGGCATATCAGCATGTATAAGGTTTACCAGTTATTATTATAAAGTGTGAGTGCGAGCCATAGAAATTAATTCAGTCAACCATATTTGTCTTCAGATCAATACATACAACAGATAACAAACTAATGTCGATTAATAAACTTTTTTGTATATCATTATATCTTTGAGCCCTTTACATATCCTTCAGATACATCAAATAATACACAGTTTAAAAGAACACTCATCTGTTCTCCTCTAGATACTTATAACAAATCATTCAATCAAGACTCAAAACTTCTTATGCTACTTTTTATATCGTCTCGTCCAAGCCCTATTTGCCCATGTTTGTACTTTAACTGTGGTTTGTAATTAACTTATTGTTATATGATACAGCTGTACTTTAGATTATTTTCAAAGTCAGGCTACGTGTGTTACCCTATGTTTAACTCTACCTGATGTATATGTTAATTGGTTGATCAGTATTATTGTAACAGGTGTGGTATGCGGTGTGTAACAAGTGCCTAGAAAGGACTTTACATTTAAAAACTATGAATAATTCATAAGTAATAGACTAATGATTGGTCACGTGATCTCATTATTGTCAAATTAAGAAATATCTAAAGATTACTGTGTTAAATTACAGATATAGAGCACACTTCTACGTGCATAACATAATGTGTCGTGTGTAACATAGAACGCAATGTGCTTATGTAACTTAATCATAGGATGTGTCTGGCCCTTATTATCGATTCTCCCTAAACGTTTTTGCATATGACCCCATTTCTACACATACATTTGCAGTATTACATTACACGCTACACTGAACCATATTGATTTTTTCGTCCATTACGCATTTTATTTAATGAAAGTCCTAATTTTTTAGAAAGTTTTCATTGGTTCAGATCAGTAGATAAAATTAAATCAATCTTATATTATGGTAGCTGACAGCTGTATACCCTCAACCCTGCAATAGACCTTTTCTGGGTTAATATGTTATTTCACGTGGTTATTATTCACCAATCATATTAACACTACGGTGCGTTGTTTATTATCTTTACTAAGTTTATGCGATTTTATCAAGTGATCGAGATTTCTCAAAAGTATTTACACTAAGCGACCCAATCTCTAGACTAAACTAATCTTGACTCAAGCTATAACTTGCTTCCCTCCCCTGACTGTAATCATCTAAAAACAAGTTGTCAAGCAGAAGAAGAGATCTCTTTTGTTTAGCTACGACCAAAGCTGAAATCTGAGCTACCACCATACAATACCCTAATGACTACTTAACACTGGATTTGTTACCCGACCCCACCTACGTCCTTCTAGTTTATTCTCAAGTTCAAACAATATAATATACTATGATATCATTATATCTTTGCTTCAATGACCAGGTAAACATGTAATGGAACAGGCCTGAGCTGGCGTCGTTTTACATATCTCCACCGTCCGTGACAATTGATCCGGTCTTTAAATGTTTTTTATTATGTAGAGCGTGGCTGATTCTAAAAAATCTGGGCAATGCTGTCAGATATAACATTAAGCAAAAGAGCTGCACCTAAATTTATAGATTATCTGATTACGATATAAAGCGCTGATTAATCAAGTTCTAGCCAACTAATTACTTATCTCTTCGACAATAGAATGCCTACTCAGCATTTTTGTCATTAAGAGTCCAAATTGGCAAAGTTCTATCACAGTATAATTTGCCAACGCCCACACTGGTTTAATCTGGCATTGGTACATGAGTCTTAATCTTCTTACTCTAGTACATGATATGACATTATATTATGCGCTTAACTAGGCCCTGAGTCCGAGCCGACCCTTAATAAACATGTAGTGTATTCTATTATTGGCTCAAAATTGTTATACTTATAATGATAGGTTGAAATTAAGTAAAAAACATAACATTTGGAGTCTTATTGATTTCATGGTTAGGTCTAAAGAGCAACAGAAATAATTATATATATTTCAGGGGAGGGGGGTGGGGTGGGTGGGTAGAGTGTATTATTAAAAGAAATGTTTATAATAAGTTGTCTCTGGGTACTGCTTAAAACTCTGTGAAATGTCCTAAATCATGGGATCTGTCTACATGAATATCATATTGAATTTATCATGAGTCAGAATTGTGTGTATTGTAAATCCTAGCATCTAACGTAGTTTAAGCATACTATAGTGCTATGTATAATCAGTAATCAGAAATGTCTTTGTACAAGATTGAAAATAGAAATATATCTCCTCTCTTCTGTGAAAATGGCTTTTCCATCTAGGGAATTTTGCCAAGACTCGACAGAAAATCGATGATCTTTCCATTCTGCTGCCGTCTCCACATCACTATTCTAGACTGGCTGACATTTATTATCATTTTCTGTTAATACACTTTTTTCTAGAAATAATTAACTGACTTCCCTAACAGACAAAATGTACTCAATAACTGAGTATTCAACTGTCTACTGTGTTGGATGTTAAAGTGGACTTTGAGCAGAAATACTACAATCATGTGATGTCATTAGTTTTGATGTCTGGTGACAATAGGAAAAGAAAAAGAACAAGCACTGAAATGAGTGACCCCCCACATGGGAAGTGACGATTTGTAAACAATTACAATTCAGACATTGACAAAGTAGGCGGCAGAAATATATATTGATCTTGATAAGGGGCTTGATCTAAAGAACTAGAAAACGCAACACAAGCATTTTGCATAACAGACTTAAAAGGAAAAGCAGCAAAAGAGAAAAAGGGAGAGAAAATGCAAATAAATATGTACACTTTACTTTGAGATAAATATTGCTTACTCAATAACTTTAAACTCAGAGAACATTACAAGTATGTTCAATATTTATTAAATGATATGAATAATATTGTTATGGCCTAACAAATCCCCCAAATACCCCATAGCGGCTAATGTTCAACAAGGGAGTTAATTCCAACAGTTAGAGTAAATTCTCGACCTAATAATTTGTCAGCGCCTATGTTGGAGGTCCACAAAGGATTATTCCTGGTGCGATACAACAAACAGACACACGGGCCTAGACGACGGGGCCTTATTTGGGGAACAGAAACAGAACGACCAATATTGACACTGGAAACAAGCCTGAAATCCTAAAGTTGTTAAGAGTTCTTTCCCTTTCTGTTGACATTGTAAACGACCGTTTTGTGTCCTTTGTAAGATACTTAAGGTCGCTGGTTTGATGAGGCTATCGAGTCTAATGATCTTATACAAGATGAATAGTTTAACGATGACATCGGTGCCTCAAGAGTGATCCTATCAACGAGACTTTAAGTGCAATACTTTCTAATAGAACATTCTAGAAGGTCGCGGTGACCTCTACTCACTATGTTTATTTCTGTACAGTTTCAAAGATAATTCATTCTTTGATAACACATCCTAACTCTTCTTCATACTTGTATGATATTCAAATGTTAAGAACATCAAATTGAACAAGGTGCATGTCACACTTAAAGAAAGGACCAACAAGTGCATACTCAAGACGCCCAAATAAAGCACTTGGTCAAAAGCCAAAAGGCCTGCGATTTAACAACAATGTTTAAGAATTTAGAGTGCGTCTCGAGCATGGAGCCCAGATGACGCAGCAAAAAAAGCTTTTTATAAAGAAAAAAAATGAAAAGGACAAATAAAAATCAAGCTGTTACACTAACTGAAATGACTAATAACAAAAAAAGTATTTTTAGACTATGTCAAGGACAATGAGACATTGTTGACATAACTTGATAAAAAGGACATTAACAATAACAGCCCTTTAGAAGATCTTGAACATGACTTTATCAAAGTCAAATAGAATAATATGTCTGAGATTAGTTGAGAGAGTGTCACTCGTGTTATCTATGGTATTCTACGGCACCGCCTTATCATTTATTCAAGCTTAGAGGTGTTATCTTTAATGTAGCTGGTCTACAAGGGTGCGAGGATTCTGATTACATGTTTTGTTGACACTGAGTGTATGTCAGGCTAAGGCTCAGGCTGGTATGCTCATTATGTGGGCTTGGCATTGAGTGTATCAGGTCCAGTTAAGGGGGGGGGGGGGGGTAACCCCAAGTTGGCAAAGTTTGATTGGGCTTTGAAGGGCATGTTAGTTTACACTTGACTTGGTTAAACAATTGTCATTATGTGACTATCACGTGGGCCAATGTTCAATCATACTTTACTTAACTTAACTTTACATTACTTAACTTGTATGAGCAAATAAACTTGTGGTAACTTGTTGAAAGTCCACGATTTATAACAAATTAACTATTAACGACTTTGTATTGAATTAACATCATATCCAATGAAACCAAACAAATTGTATATACATGATGGGCACGATATATTGTTATAAAATATGCCTTAATGTAAGATTAAGGACATTTTTACAGCTGTGGTGAAACTTAAGGATTTTAAGTTTGAATTATGATTTTAAATGCGAAAAAGATTTGATAAATCTATTTTTTATTCGCTTCCTAACATTTCTATTTTTAGTCGAAAGAAAACTTATCATGGTATATTACTTCAATTATTGAGTTATTGTTCGACAGAGCTTGTCTTGTTATAAGAATAGCGCCACGATATGATTATAAAGTATTGATTATTAAACTTAGTACGCAGTACTCTCCATAATTGAAAATATTAATTTAGATTGTGTGTAATGATTTGTTAGTACTTTGCTTAAGCTTGTTATATACTATAAATTGTATAGATAATTCGATCAGTTTAATAACTTTTTTAAATTAGATTTTCTTTAGAACTGCTAAGTTACGCGATCAATATCTTTGAACGTCATGCTTTAAAAGTAAAGACTTGAGATAACGTAGTTTGATAGAGTCAGATTTGTTATGTAATAGTGAAAGAAAAGTCGCTTAAACAGACTATTGGGGACTGAGGCGGCGCAATATAAACAATTATAGAAGAAGTAGGAAAAGGGTGAAATTCATGAGGCCAAACTATTATAGACATTCAGTTAAATGCTTACCTAAACAGTAAATATCACGGGATTATAACATAAATAGTCAATAAATAAGTCGTGATTATAATACCAAATAGGCTTAACAAAACGTGATGGAAAAGTGAGAAAAACCAACAAAGCACAAGGGGAACAATTGAGAGAAAATTGTTTGATTACCTCAACCAACTTAAGAACTAAATGTATTGTATTGTCAATCTGTGCATCAAGATGATATTGATTAAATAACAGAATATTCATGCAGCTGTCTACTGTGTATTACGTAAGGATATAAATGGGGAATAAATAAGTTAGAAAATAAGAGCTTGGTGACCGCAAAGTGGCACAATGTCTTGTATGTCTCGAAAAATAAGATGAAATACTGTTTACTTAGCTTGGATTCTGTTTTAAACTTTGGACATATATTTTGGTCATAAGGATGCAAGATAAATTGCATATATTTCTATTTTGATATATCTTCTATAGAACAAAAAGTCTTTAATAAAGATCAAAGTTTTTCAATAACAGTACATTACTATTTAAAACATATTTTTACATGTTCGTAGAATTCGACATATGGAATAGTAATCTCATTTAAATGAAGTAATTTAATTTTTTCCAGTATCTCTTAAGTTGTTCAACGGAAGACTGCTATACCAAAGCTCCATAAATTCAAGATGTACTTTAGCGTACTGATTTTTTCATATTGAGTTTTCCTAAAAATAAGGGGGATTATTCCCAGTGATAATTTTGGACCATTCATATCACGCTATATAATTTACACTGTATAGAGAAACACTTCTTAAAACGACAACTCTACTTGTAAGGTAAAAGATACAGCATTGAACGGAAGCGCAGTGAAACTCAGGGATTATCAAGAAATATGGGCACGGGTAATTGAAAGTAAATGTCCAACTTTGCTACTTAGGTGTAAATTAAAATGGTCTTGTTTCAATAATGAATAATAAAATGACATTCAGCGGATTAAGAGATTTAAGCTAAGCGTTAAAGGTGATAGCAAGAGAACTCAAGCTTCAAATAATAACTGTGGGAACACTTACAAGTCACGGAGATTGCCGACCTCATCTTGAAGACCAGCGAGCTTGGCATCATTGGCTCCCTTGGCAGAGCTCAGCTCATCGATGACCTTACGGGCTTGAGTAAGCTCGTTCTCGTAGGCGTCACGAATTGGCTGCAAGTCCTCGGATTTACGGTTGCGGTAAACTTCAAGCTCAGCCTCCAACTTCTTGTTCTGGGTCTCCAAGAAATGGACTTTTTCAATGTAGCTAGCCAGACGCTCGTTCAAGTTCTGGAGATCTCTCTTTTCTGTTTGACGCTTTCCCCTGAAGTCTGTGAGACCAGTGTTTGACATTGTTTGCAAAACTCCTGGGCTGAATTGAGGAGCGCTCCTCATCGCCATCATACCACCACCACCTCCCATGCTATTTCTACCATAGCTTGAGTTTCTCTTATTGGGGTCAGATCTCTGCACGACAAAGGTACGGCCTTGGATTTGGCTTTGACGCCCTCCCTTTTCTTCTCCAGCCATTGACATGATTGTTGGTAATTTGTTGTTGTTGTAAAAAATTCAAATCAAATGTTCACAAGACTCGTAAACTCACAAAAAGCTCCTTTGCTTTTCGGAAAATACAGAATCAAGAATGTCTGGTAAAAGTGACTCCAAATCTGAAAAGAAAGAAAAGACAAAGGTTAAAGGCTAGAGTTGATAAAGGTTAGAGTTGGCTACGGCATTGAAACATCAAAATCACGAGTTCCTTTCCACACATTCAATTACCTCATAAGTGTAAATCCAAGTGAAAAAAATAGAATTTCAAAAGCTTAATTCAGATATTAAAAAGTGGAACACATTTGACATAAGATTGAAAATTGCAATTATGAAAAGAAAAAGTTCACAAGTTTTTGATAAAACCTTAAAAGGTATTTATCAAATTAAAAATTTAAACATGTATTTAGTTTAATTGCACACAAGCAAAGCAGTGAATTGGTATATAATCCAAATAGAATTTATGCACAAATCAATAAGAGCCGGTCAGCAAATGTAAAAAGCACAAAGATAGATGTATCACAACTCACAGTCGGTACGCCGAGTGGGGAGAGCCTCTGATCTCACAACCTTTTGTACTGCCGCGACACCGCTTTGCTCCGTCCACGGTCTCCTGCATTCAGGCCTCTAAACTGTCGCATTTTTCGTTTCCTTATACAGTTCCGCCATTACCTTATAAGGTAGAATGAGGTTCTTTTTTTGCTAAGGGAAATTGGCGTCAGTTGTAAATGTTGATAAGGAATTTAGCGTACAATATACAGCTGTTAATTGAAACATTTATTAATTAATTAATTATGATCTTGCTACATATTCATTATTAATTTTATTATCAAACATTCTCTCTGATCTCCTATTTTTCAAAATAGAATTGAGAAGGCCATGGTGCCATCTACGCCATGGTGCCATCTGGGTTGGGGGTCTGGGTCAAATTTAATCGAAATATGACGAAAGCTTATACTTATTTGAGTAACATAATTAAAGTTATGCTCAAAATATTGATAACTAATCCAGTAATGTATCAAGATAATACAATCAGGGCAGAGGGGGGGGGTGGGGGGGTGGATGGGGGTCTTAAGTCAAAGCGAGCATATTATTGCCTTTTTGTGCATTTTCTAAAATATATCATGGTGTTATTCTCCCCGAAACATACTATTTGGAACCGAGGCGACACTAGTATATACTATGTGTTATTTCCACTGTTTGGGTTTCGAACGGGGAGACATCTACATAATATAATTCAAAATTTGTTTATTTATTTATTTGTGTGTGTTTATGCAATGAGATTACAACTATAGTTTTGACCAAATCGATCTGAGACTTTCAAAAACGTTGGTAGTAATTACCAGATCTGTTATTAAGCTTATGGTGACAATCGGCCGACTGTAAGGAAAGTTATAAGCTTTTTAATGTTTGGTGCGTATTTGACAGAGACAATATAGGACAAAGATGGCATGAAACTAAATATGGAAACATTTGCATTCTCTTCATGTCGCAAATAATATACGCGATTCAGCGTAATGAACATGAACACACATTTCTATTTCCGTACTAAGAGAAATGTAAACAAATGCTGAAACCATAAGTGAATTCTAATACGGGGGTTTCAAAATATGATTTAAAAAAGGGGGTGGTGGCATATTTGCGCATAGTGGAGAGAGAGAGAGAGAGAGAGAGAGA
>JAUUEB010472408.1:0-10386 GCA_032362205.1 Clione limacina | reverse complement strand
GCCCCCCCCCCCCCCTCCTACTATTCCCTCCCCTACTATAATTCTTTTTAACCTCCCCCCTCCCCCTACTATTATTCCCTCCCCTACTATTATTCCCTCCCCTACGGTTATTGACAACCTCCTAGTATGTTGTTTAGACTGATATATATGACAACCAAAAGACAACTGCATTGTCCAGTCACTGATCCTTGTCTTTGGGAAACAACTGAAGCTAGAATAAACGTATTTGGAAAGAAAATAAGATTTAATTCATATGACAACAGTAACAAACCATGAAAAAAAGTATATTTTACTTTTGATAAAAAACAAGCAAATCTGAATCCACATTTGTAATATTTATTTCATCATCGCTCAAAAGTATAGGCAGCTTTTAACCAGCTATTAAGTACTCATGTATAAAAACATTCAAGATGTGTTAAGGGTAACATAAATATATATTTTTAAACATATTTGTTCTTTTGGAACAATTCATTTTGAAACATATTTGTTGTTTTGAAACAATTCATTTTGACCGTTCCTTTTCTTTGAAAACGATTAATTTTGAACATTGCTTTCATTTGAAATGATTAATTTTAAACATTGCTTTTGTTTGAAACAATTAATTGTAACCATTGCTTTTCATTGATAACGATTCATTTTAAACATTACTTTTGTTTTAAAACAAGTAATTTTAACCATTGCTTTTGTTTAAAACAATATAAATTAGCCAGATCAAATTCTTCAGATTAACAAAAAACATTGCATTTTCACAGAGTGGTTGTCAAAAATACATTTCAATGAGATGTGTTGCTAAAAATAGATTTAAACCACATCTTTTATTTTAAGTAAATAGAATACATAACAAGTTTAATGTTAAAAACAATAATACAAATTAACCAGATCTGGAGTCACAAAACAATTCACTTTAACAAGAAGTATTGTACAGGGTGTTTCAATATCTATTTACCCCTATTGGCCTGACAGACTTGATTAAATGTGATGAAACTGATTAGTTAAAAACACATCTTAAATATTTCTAGGTCAGAATCCAAATTTTCGGAAGTATCTATCAACATTTGGTATATCTTCGGTTTTCTAACAATTTCCAATTCTCCACATTTATCATTTCGCTTGTGCAAATAATTGGCAGCTACAAAATGGATTTAAAGAAATGTCGGTAGTTTTGTGGGGTATGAATTGAAACACCCTGTATAGAAATAGACATTATAACAAATATTGATATTCAAATCAATACTATTTTACCAGATCAGCTCTTCCAAAAACTAATTAATCAATGGCTAAAGTATCAAAAGAGTATTTTGAAACAGATACATTGTTTGATTAGAAAGGTCTAATTTTTAAAATAATGTGCCTTTTCAATTCGCACAACGTATTGGTGATGCTCAAAATAAAAAAGATAATGTTTAGAAATTTAACAAAAGAACAAGTTTTAACATTTAACACAGTTAGTTTTAAACTTGATAATAATTTCAACATCTATCACATTGGTTCATCAACGATACATAACAGTGTTCAACATTTGGAAACATTAAAGCGGTAACAAAAACACATTAATCATCATTGACATAAAATATTTCATGTTTAACAAAAGGGCAAAAATATAACAATATTTCAAACATAATCAAACAATGCAGTGTGCTAATCCCCCTAACAAAAGCGATATAAAAATAAAATAAAAATAAAATTATATAAAATTTGAAGATTAATTCCTATATTCATACACTTTGATTCACATTCAATTCTCTATACACATTTGTTCAGTTAAAAACCATTAATATCATTTTTTCATACACTTTGATTCACATTCAATTATCTATACACATTTGTTCAGTTAAAAACCATTAATATCATATTTTCATACACTGGTCATATTATGATGATTCAATCGCAGTGTGTATTTATATATATACATTGATTAAAGTATAAAAATATAAAGTTGATAGTCTTGGATACGTAAGTTGATATTAAATGCTGTAATAGAACATGTCTAAATATATGCCCAATTTAACCTCAATTTTCAGGACAAGAATAAGCTTAAGATAAACAAACAAATGCTTTTGGTTTTAGTAATAAACGTTGAGGTAGGTTGTATGATTTTCATGCCGCTTAATCTGAGGATTTGAAATATCAACAATGTAGTTAAAAAATATAAAAGAGGCAAACTTCTAAATATAAAATGTTTGTCTCTGAACATATATAAAAATTTTGCTATGTGACACTAAGTATTTAGAGTCGTTAAGTTTTATTTGAATATTACAAACTAAGTGAATTGCTTGAAATAGATTAAAAATAAAAAAATAAATCAATGTGTTTGAAACAGTATTTTATATAGTCATAGTATAAGAAGTACGAAATTATCGTAAAAATTACTCATTACTCATGTCACAAGCAAGAAATTATACAACATAAACTAATGTGATACTTTACATGGAAATGTCCAAATTTTTGATATTATCTTTAAGAATGTCAACTTTTGTTGTATACCGTAGGGTAAGGGTATTAATTACTATGTTTAAGTACTCACCTTAGTTCTCATACTAAAGAAAGAATGCTTAAAAAATGAAAATGATGTCTTCCAAAAAAAAATAAAGTTAAACCAGTTTCTATGAGCAAAGTTTTAAAAATCATGATTTGGTTGGAGAAAAGAGCTCTTCAAGATGTGAACTTTGCTTGAAACATGTTTAACAAAAACACATGTTTTTATAAGTTGACTTTTTATGCTTTTAGCTTTTTTCACAAAACGATAACAGCTAAAAAACAAAGGCTGAAGTGTCTTAGAGACAATCTATGTACCAGATTTTACGAGGATTTTTTTTAAAAAACACCTGAGTTGAGTTTGATTGATTTTCCATCCAACATACAAACATAGTTTAACGATCTATACAAAGGTCTTACTAGTAATATCAATAAATCAATTTCATAATTTCACAATTCAAACATTACCAAAAACCTGCATATCATAGTTTCGAATAATCATGTCTGATAAAAGTTTGTTGTTATTTTTTCTTGTTTTGTAAACATCTGTACGTTTGTTTTTCCGAGATTTGGAAGCATCAGCAGAAGTTGCCACAGCAGCAGAACTGGAAGCTGCAGACGTACTATTGTCTCCCTCTGCGCGAGTCTTCCGCAACTCCGCAGAGCCTCCAGGAATGGCGTATATCTCCTGCGTTAAATCCCCTTCCTTACTGTCATCTTGAGATGTGACACCACTCAGAACAGAATTATCATTTGAGGCACCACTGACACCATCACTCTTTTTGATGCTTTTACTACGGGCCTGCTTAGAGTGACCTTGACCCTTAACCTTTGGTGTAAAAGATTGTGCATATGTTTCCCAATCCGCGACCTCGACAACATCGATATCTGAAAGATCTGAGCTAAGATAATAAACAGTTCTTTCTCTTGTTCCAATAGCGCCAAGACTTTTGCTCCTCCCGTTACGACTTTTACTTCTTTTTCGATGAGAATAATATTTTTTGCCGTTTTTTCTGTATCGAGAATGACTTCTCCTCTTTGAGGACGATGAAGACGAAGATGAAGACGAGGTGGATGGAGTTGGTGATTGACGTTTTGAATAACGTACATCAGTGCTAAATTTTGATCGTGAGCTCTTCTCACTCTTCTCTTTGAGCGCATAATCATCGCTGTATTTGGCACTATCTCTGCTAGATAAAGCACGTTCCTTCGCCCGCCTTGACCGGCTGCGATATTTGTTGTCTATTTCTCCCGATAACCTTGGATTTTCAGTCTCCACAAAAGATTGACCCTTTGCGTCAGCTTTAATATCATAACCCTTTTGAGCATATGTTTTCGTACTTTCGTTGCTGCATTTAAGAATTGATTCTTTTTGCCTCTGTGATTTTGATTTATAGTCCGCTTCTTTCATCTTTTCTTTCGGAGGTCTCAGAATTGATTTCAACTCCGTAGATTGTCGTTTAAGAGCAGGTGATGTCGATGATTTCAACTCATTAGATTGCCGTTTCAAAGCCGGTGATGCCATGGGCTTAATACCTGTTGAGTTCTTATCCTCTTGTCTTGAAGACTCAATTTTAGAATTTGCCTGATTTTCAAACAGCTTCTTCATTTTCTCAACATTACTAGATTGACTTTGCCGGACTGCATGTGACTTGCTAGCTGCTGGACTAGAAGTTTTAACTCCTTCATTACCAGACTCTATACTTCTATTTGGACCTTCATTGGAATGACGATGTTTACAGCTGACTTCATCAGCAATGAAGTCGTTTGGAATTTCTGAAGTTGAAGTATTTCCCACATTTTCGTCAATAGTTGATGTGTCCGTAGTTGTGTCCACACTAGCTGGTGTCTCCTCGGAATCAACCCCAAATATTGTTTCTGGAAGAAGATCTAAAGTATCTAGATTTAATTTATGTCTTCTTCTGTATTGCTGTGGAGACGCACTAATCTTCTGGGTCGACTCAGGTACAGGTAGGCATGCCATGGCTTTATCACATTTGTCTTGCAACCCATGGTTATTGGGTGAAGATTCAGGCACATTCTTTAATGGCATTTCTTCTTTGTATCTCCTGCTATGGACTCGTGGTTGCTTTGGGCTTTTTTGAATTTTTATATTAAGCATGTTTTGGACAGTAGATTGTTCTGTAAATTGCATGAAAGGTTTTGAATTATTGTCTGTCTCTTCCCTACTTGTTTCATTACGAATTGCCCTACTGTTTGTTTCCGGTACCATGGTCTTATCAGTTTCCATTTGGCTGTTACAGTTTTGAAAATCATCCAAGCAAGGCATATTCATTTTAGCTTCTCCGTTATGTCTATGCTGCCTTCCAGTATATAAGAATGTTGAATTACCATGCCCCTTCTGAATATACGTGTTGCTGGCAGACGTCCCATCTGAATGCCTTGGACAGATACACGTGTTGCTACTGTGACTACCATAAGCTGCATTAGTTATAAGAGAAAGAGCTCTGTTGGGCAATGGAGCATAAATGTCTTGTATAGCTTTATCTGACGCAAGATTATTGTTTGAAAAACGAGCAGATTTTAAGCAAGGACTCGGGTCTTCTTCACGATTACCTCTTGAAGAGACCAGGCTGCTTCTAGATTCATCAAGGTCGTTAGCTGCTGCGTCTTCTTTCTTCTCAAGTCCAGCTGATTTTGTCGAGGACTTTCTTACTTTACTTGAGGCTTTGGTCTTGTCATTGAGCTCAGTGTCTTTGGGATTGCTTGCCCTGACCTTTGACTTCACTGCGTTGTAAGTCTCAGCAGTTTGGTTATGATTCTGTGAATCCTTACACGAGACATTTTGACCACTTCCATTAAACTTTGTCTTCTTTTTAAGCTTTTCCCTTTTCTTGCTCTTATGAGATGATGAAGATGTATGCTCTAATACGTCATAACCTGGTTCGTCATAACCGCTACTGTCTTTGTTATCTGCTTCATCTCCAGACTCGCCGGAGTTATCTGCCATGGTACCCTCATCAGAGTCACAGCTTGGCGTATGCTGACTTGCTTGTTGTGACATCATACTGTACACCGTGGTCAGTGACTCGGAGTCCGAGGTGACGACATCACCACCACACTCACGACAATGCGTGTCATGATGACCTTGACATTTGATGTTGTATGGGTTATGTACAAGGTCAGTGAGACAATCTAGAATTGCTGTACGTTGGTCAACAACCATATCACCAAAAATATCTTTGAGGTCACCTAACTTTGACATCAGGCGAGAACGATGTCCATCTGAACATACAGTATCTTCAGCATTGGGGCTTGCACCATCTCGCCGACATCTTTTGCAAAGCATCTTCTTCCTTGCACGATTTGATTCTGAGATATGCTGTAATTCTCCTTCAAGATTTAGTGTCTTTTTTATCTTTGACAAAAAGTAATCGTAGCTTGTTTGTTCACTCTCGCTCGACGTGCTTATATCATACTCGTAACATGTATCACCGCTATCAGTTTTGTTTCCAGTTTTTCTTATTTGATTACAACTGTTGTCGGTGGCAACGCTTTGTGCAGCAGATGCTATCTCATCTGATTGAAAAGCATTTGTAATAAGATGACTGGGAACAGACCCAAACATCTCTGAACTTGACTCACTATTATTTGATCTAAACGTAGAAGCAAGGAAGGCTGAACTTGTAATATCGTCATTGGCATCATGAGTATTTTGGCACAGTACATCATCTATGTCTTTATCGGCTAGGGATTGGAATAATTGAGACAGTTTCCTTGTGTTTTGGTTTGGAATGCCCACATTGTCATTTGTAAAACTAGTTTTTAATTGTGTAGATAGATGGTCACTGTCACTGGTGGAAAGACAGTCTTTATTTGAATTAACGTCAGCTTTAGATATCTTTGATTTCCCCCTATAAAGTCTAGAGAGAATTCCAGCCAAAACGCTTGACTTACAGTCAGTCGTTGACTGTCCAGGTCTTTTGATTGTTGCTCGTGTAATGTCATCAGTATTTATGGAATCGTATAACACATTTGTGGGCTCTGAATTTACTTGTTTAGCATTTGAAAAGCTACTTGTGTATAAACCTTGAGCACTTGTTGGCTTTCGGGGTATAATGTTTGGTGACATTTGTGAAACAGGTGGAGATGTAGCTGTTTTCTCTGCTTGGTCAGTTTCCCCACAAAGTAATGGAATCTGGTCAGATTTGTTCAAGACAGATGAGCGGGATGAGAGATTAATTCGTCTAAAACTTGGACCAGCTAGTGTTGGACCACTGAGTGAGGACGACTCACTAGAAACTGGTGACGTATTTCTTTTAAGAAGTTTACTCAACGGTCCTGGAGCCATAGCAAGAGACGATTCAGTGCGGGAACTGGAATTCAATTCTGCTTTGCTAAGTAGTCCTGGTTGGTTGTCATCTCCGCCAATATACATACTACCATGTGGGTTCTTCATGACCTCATATCCTCTACTAGAGGCCCACGTGTCATCTCGTGTTTTTGAGGCGTTGAGATCTTGAAACTCTTGGCATTCACTAGCCGTCTCAGACCACGTGAGATCAGGACTGGAGAAACGACGTCTGATCAACAAACGTGATGAATACGCATGCTCATAAGTCTCGTCTGAAAAAGACTCAGAGTACGTAATCTGACGAATAAGACGGCCGCATCCTTTGCAGGAAGGAGAAAACACATCGTCATCGGCACCACCTGTGGCGCCAAGCATACTGTTAAGGTCATCATCATCCTGCTTCCCATTAGAAAACCCACACAGAGCTGAATGCTGATCATCTGAACATGTGCAAAAGTTCAGATGAACATTTTCTTGATGGTTAGACCCTGCAGGGTTTACAAAACCTGAACCACTAGCGACTTCATGTGAATATTTTCCACCAAAGCGTTGATGATAGACATTATCCCTATGAAATTGGGCTGAACGTTTATGGGAATTATCGACATCTCTGTCTAATGCATACGAACCTGGGAACATATTGCTAGAAACAGCAGCGTTTTGATTTTTTGGATACGGTGGAGGTGGATAAGAGGGCGTGTATGTGGAACTAGTATCGTCTAAAACGGGTCCTGACTTGATATCTGCATACAGAACTGAGAGGTCATCTGAACTACCTCCGTGAGGTAAGTTGACGGAATCAAAGTCGTGTCGTAATGATTGTGTGACACCATTTTGCCGATTGGCATCATCAGGAATAGGGTCAGTTATTGTGTCATACAGTTTTGTCTCATGCGGTAAGTTTATGGAAGCATAGGTGCAGGAGGAAGAAATGGACGGACTCCTTACCCGCATCAAATCAAAGTTATTATTTCCAATGATGTGACTCTGTATGTCTCCCTTTTCATGGAAATCAGAACCTTCAGTTTTGTAAAAACACGATGTTGAAGGCGGGGATTGGAATTGGTACGACATTTTGGCATGCGGATTTGGCGACGTTATTCCTGGTTCTTCAATAGAAGCATAACAAATACTTCCATTTTCACCAACAGGTTTTTCTTGGACGGGGGAATAAACGACACCTTCTGACTCAGGACGTTTATTGCTAACCATTTGTGCATAGTTCCCATTTGTATCTGGTTCTTGTGAATAAGAAAAACAAGTAGGGCCATTCATACTCTCAACAGTCCCCTCATCCTCATATCCTGTTACTTCAAGCGGTCTAAATTCCAATTTAGTGGCACGAGGGATGAAATTACTAGCTGCAGTATACGTTTGGACGCCTTGACCTCTTGAGCTATTACTTTCTGACTCTTCGCACGTGACAGACAGTTGATGTTGCTCTGAGATATTTGATAAAGATATAGACGAGGTACCTACTGAGTTGACACGTGACGTGGACGATGATGTAAAAGCTGATGACGTCAGACTGAAAGCCGAAGAACTCCGGCCTTGGATGTGTGCAGCAGAGGCACGTCTGTCCCGTGAACAGAAATGAGTGTTGTTTTTCATTGCAGCATTCACATTGGCGTCTTTGGCAGGTGGGTTTACTGATGCGCCTACTCGAAATGCACCGACTTTTGGCTTTCTGGTCATAAGTATCTCGCAGTGGGTGTCCTTGACAATGACGTCACAGTGTACTTCCGGGGTACCGTCCCGGTGGAAGTTGGGAGGCGTCTGTCTAACGTCCTTGTCAACAGGAACCACCATATAGGGGCCCGAATCACCCTTTCCTTCACTGGCTTTAGCAGAAGCATGCCCTGGAGATGTCGTAAAAGTGTAAGTATTGGGCGTGGCACTTTTCCCACTGCTTTTACACTTCTGAGATTTCTTTGACGGAACATTTTCAGCACCAGACGGACAGCCTCCAGGTAGGTCATTTATTTCTTCATATATGTGCGGAGATTTTTCTTCTGGGTCAGCTGGGGTTGGTGGCAGCTGACGTTTTGTTGAAGGAGACTTTGAAGCTCCAAATTTCTCCTTCTCAACTTTCTCAAAACCATAGTCGTCCTCCTCCTCTTTATCTGCATCCTCGGGCCCAGAGGAGGAATTAGTTCGCTTCTCTTTTTTCTTATCTTTCAGCCATCGCATCATCTTGGTCGGTGTGGTTTTGGGATTTATATCATTCTTTCATTGTGCTTAACATCACAAATCAGTATGCCATACCATAGAGGAGCTCATGTCATGGATGAAGTTGACAAGTCATAAAGGAGGCTGCCATTCTATAAACATCTGTTTTCTCCCCTATGAGTCGGGTATGCCTTGAAGTTCATTACAGTTCTGTTGGAAGACTTGCATAGCCACCTTGACAATCACATCTGTAGGATGAAAGAAAAAAACATATTAGGAGAGAAATAGGTGAGATGTGTGTTAGCAGTTAGCATATAAGATAAGGAGAGAAATGTAATAAGTATGTGATTTCATTTTTTTTCGTTTATCCTTAATCCTCAAACAAGGTCCATTGGGTCTATAGAAAACCAAAAGGACCCATGTTGCACTATTGAGTGACTTAAAAAAACGTGTGTCCTCTTAATCCACCGAACTGGAACCTTTTTTCAGAAATGACTATGCTTTAGAACTGATACCTTAGTAGAAAGCAAATGGTGTTATCATTTATCAACTATACCAGTTCGAGTAGGTCCGTGTACAATTGTGTGCCGTTTGCAACAAATAAAATTCATATGAAACTCGGCTCTTATATCAACGTGCCGACCAAGGAATGCAGTGAAGTTGAAAGTGGCAGCAACACAAGTCACTGGTCGGATTCGAACCCGGGCCTGCTTGTATGTGTGGCAAGCGCGTTAAGCCCCGAGGAAACCATTCCTCCTAACTATTATATCAAACATTCTATAGTCTATAAGTTAAGACTGCAATAACTTGTAGAATCAGCATGTAGATTAATAACTGACTTGATCCGCATGTAACTTATAACGAAAATCATACACCTTGGATTTTTTTGGAAATCATTTTTTCCAAACAAATTATCAATCTAAATTCCAGGTTGTCACTTAACCCGTCATCTTAGAATGAAAGAATGTGAGACTCTTTTGTCATTTCCCGCTTTCCCTGGAATCAGACGTAAATTTACAACTAATTATCATAGGGTGAAAATTAATCGAGACATTTTAACAACATGAACGTCTTTTTATAAAACAATAGTGTTAGGGCTTTTATGTCATCATTTACAAATGGTAGTTCATAACCGTCGACGGCAACTACAAAAGGATGTGTATTATTGTGTATACACTTCCCACAAATAGATGCAAGGTGTATACACGATACAAAGTTCGAGCATTTGAAAGGTGATGAAATTTTTCACCAAGGGAATTGTTGGTACTTTGTGTGCATGCTAGATTTCCTATTGATATATTCCCATCTTCCAACTTCTACATGGTGTCGGTTGTTCGTTGTAGGAAACTCGGTAAGGGAGCGTTCAAATATCATCTTACACCTTTTTGAGGGGTTTTGGGGGGGGGGGGGGGGGGGGGGGGGGGGGG
>JAUUEB010472397.1:0-11533 GCA_032362205.1 Clione limacina | reverse complement strand
CATATCTCAAATACTTTTTATTCTGTGACAAGATTAGTATAGGCAAAATCAGGAAAAACGGCCTCTGCTATCACGGTCGTCCTATCATCATCATCTTACGTCATGTAAGTTTGTATTATATACTCTTGGCAAGCTCTTCATATTCTTTTGTTGGAGGGCATGGATCGCTTGCCAGCAATTGAATGTATGTATGTATGTATGTATACCAATCGCGTAGCTTTTGCAAAAAAAGGGGTGGGTGGTAAAGAAGTTCTGAACCAAAGGGGGCGAAAAACCCACATACGGTTATGTAGGGGTCTATGCCAAGATAATTGAAAACAATTTATTAATGTTGAAAATCTATTGAATTCTACAATATATTTTAGCTTAATCATGAGAATACAGCAATTGACAAAAAGCAACATTGTAAACTTAAAGACATTAAGACAATATACGAGTCAACACAATATGTCTCAAACAGGCAGTGCAGTAGTAATGTATATTCAGATCCAAGATAGAAAATAACGTATCCTTAATAAACTTTTGGCATAAGTTGAAATGACACACACAAATAGTTCGAATGCATAATTAATAATTAAATAATCAGACGGAAACGTTATGTAAAATGTGGGAGCAAGTATCTTATACCATACGTTAATGTAGGTGGTAGGTACAGCGCTACACCCGAAGCCTTTTGATAATAAAATGTAAAACCGAGCATTCTACAGTATTTTTCAGCTTAAACAGGAACAGTTGATATTATGGTATTTTAAGGGGGGGGGGGTCCACTTATTTATCTTTCTATCTTCATTTCTCTCTCTTTTATCTGTCCTCTTTTATTTCTTTTCCTTTTCAACTATATTTCTCTATATATTTTCTTTGTCACCTGATATGGGTGGCCCGGGGCCCCGAATATTCCCCTAGATCCAACCCTGATTTTAAATGTACGTACGCGGGTATTTCGCGTGATAGGAAGACGAGCTAGCTATAGAGCTATTGAGCCCTCCCCCCTACCTTCCAATGTATTTTAGCCTACCATCTTCTTACATTTAAGCCGTATCGGCCTCCCTACACATCTATGTGACCTGTCGCAAACATGGGTGTCCTATATCATATTGATTTAAACACTAATATTTAGTTAATACACTGGTATTTATTTACTTAAAATACGCATATAACTAAATATGTCAACGCAACATGTCACCAGTAATTTAATACCATAACGATGTCGTATTTGTTTCTTCTTAATTCAAGAAATACTCAAACCGTCAAAGAAAACATCTTATGAATGTTATTAGCCTTTTCTCATGTGATTTTCAGGAAACAAAAGAAATTGTAACGTTTCTATTTGTCCCGCAGCGATGACAAGAATAACCAGCTGCCATCGATCAGACGACTCGCGACAGTGGTGAGAAAATAGCGTGATCCCGTGTGAGTAAATTGTCCCGCGCCGGCAAGATGGTGGTGCTTTTCGGTGCAATATGACTTGTCGCGCGTTCAGTGGATGGCTTTCACACGCATACTGTTAGTTTGTCATATGCGCTCACCCACGCAAGGTATCGCAATCAGTAGGGTTCTTCACACATATCACTGTTTGGATACGCATGGAGTGATAAATACTTTACCATTGCACGCTTGTGAACTTGATTCATTTCTCATTTTCTTGTGCGGATTAAAGGATATATTGATTTTCCTTTTTTGGTTGTTAGCAGTTTCAAATATATGGTGTGTTAAGTTAAACTGTGGAATTCATTTTATGCTTGGTAGGTGGGTGACGGAGCGAGTTAATGCTTCAAAACAATAATTCAATTTTCATAAGATGTGTTGCCATAAATACAAGTAAAACTAAAAAAATAACTTGGAAACTTTATTTATTAATCAGAACGTGGTCACTATTGATCACGATTAATAACTCTCGCTATAGCTGATGTTTCATTTTCGCGTGTTAATTCTCTTTCCTCTTTTCACTAATACATCTTCCAGCCTTGTTCGTTTCCATTTTTTTCTATTATCTTAAAATATTGTTACAAGCTGTCCTTTTGTAGTGATATTAAATTGTATCACATAAGTACACAAACGTTTATTAAGCAAACGAGACATCTAAATTACGTCTTAACAATGAAATAAAAATTTCTTTTTTCGTGTCTACTGTTATTGATTAAAACATTTTAGGGGGAATGCCAAAACTTAGGCATTTTTGTTTACAATTTCTATACTGTCTCATAATTGAAATACATATTAAGAATTGCAAAGGTGTTATCTGACCTTGCGTGTATTGCAATGTCCAATGTTCTTTCAATTAATATCAGTAATATCAACGTAGCTCACAGTTGACGAGTGAAATAAAAAAGACATCAGTGAGTGTAGCAACTGAAGGATACAGCGCGTATTGAATAATTGAAACAAATCACAAGGGAAAGAATGTGTATATACAGAAAAAAAAGTGCTGTCTGTATGTATTCGGAAATGTTTTTGCAGTGATAAATCGGTGACCGAACCCAAACCAAAATGTCGGAAGTGACGGAATCGAACCAGAACCCTTCAAAATGGAGCCTAGTTCAAATCGGAGCTGTGTGTTTTTTCAGCTCAGTTGGATATTGTGGGTTTACATCGCTTCCTTATTATGTCTATACACATACAGGTTAGTGACACATGTGTTGTGTTGTCTTGTATGTATGTAAGTGTTTATGTGTATAATTGTGTATGTGGTTCAGTTTACACGTTTTCCTGTGAGTTAATTGTAAGAAGTTTGTGCTCTCTGTAATCTTCGTTGTTTAAATTGAGCTTGTGCCTTCTTTTATGCCTACTTACAAATGAATGAATATGTCATCTTATAACACTCTTGTACAAGGAATAAGAGCAAAAACGTTATTTTATTGTTACACATCTAGACACTGTAATGAATAACTGGAACAAAAATTAATGTATTTTGGTTCGAAACTGAAAAGTTTATTTTTTTTATATTTGCCTAATATGAGATACAAAGGTTTGAGAAACAGTCATTTATTAAAAACTAGAAACAAGAGAACTCGTAGAGAGTACAACCACGCACATCAGAGAAAAGTAACAAAGAGCATATAGCAAACAACACATAACTCTGTAAAAATATTTTTAAATGTTTTAGAAGAGCCTGTGTGCAATATTTCAGGGTCTTAAACCCAACGATGAGTCCACTGCGTAAAAAACGTACATGAAACTCATAAAAGGGACATTACTCTGTCAAAAATAGTTTTTATTCGAAACATGATACTACAGCTTTTAGGGACCAATAAATAAAGCCTCTGTGAAATATTTCAGATTTCTATCTTTGACGATTAGACCAAAGAGTTCTCGCAAATAAATTAACAAAGACATACAGCAAAATACTCAAAAGGTTCATAATTCTGTTTTAAAATTCTCTGAAAATGTGACCACATAAAAAACTCAAAAAGGCCTAAGCTGCGTGAGTTTTTCAGAATACTTTGGATTTAAACGACACACATTCTATACCTGATCTATATCATCCTTCCAAAAATGAAACAGATCCGAGCAAATATATCAAGTTATCGCTTCAACAGATACACACACACACACATACAAGAAGAAAGTAACCCACTACACAATATAATTGTGCGTGGAACAACAGATAAAGATTTTATCAAACACTTTATTAAACCAAACCAAAATCTTCGTTTTGTCTCATTATATTTATTGTTCATTGGGTAAAATAGTTGAGTAAAATAATTTGAGTAAAAACGTACATGATAATCAACTTTACAAGGCAATATGTGGACATTAAAACTGCGACAAGTGGTAACTTTCTACCGGAAGCGTAACATTTCTTATTGTGATTCTCTTTTTCCTTCATGTAATTGCACCGAGTTGAATTTCGAGTTTGATGTCATATATTTGTTTTATGTTGAGTGATATTAGGGTTAAGATTATTTTCATCATATGTCAGTGCAATTAAATTGTGAGAAAAAAACTAACTTTGAAGAAAAACATCACACACGATATAGTGGATTGAAGGCTGGTCATTTATTTGCAAAGTCTTGTAACATATATTAATGTTCTACGAAAAAAACCTCACGAAGTTTTGAAAACTACGTGTTCAATTTCAAATTATGAGCAAATTAAACAAAGATTTAGATAATGTTATTGATTTTATTATTGAATCTTATCGGAAAACAAGTATCAATGCGCTATTTAAAAAACTGCACTCCTATTAATATCTTACTAAACAGCTTTATCATCTTATCAAACATAATTCAAGTAAAGCATTGGAAATCGATGACCTTCTATCAGTACTGTTTCTATAAAATAATTTTTTCTCATGTCCAAAAGATAGAAGTCATTCATTAAATAATCAACAGAAAAGTTAGAGAAGATCTTGATATGAAGTTTCAACCTTAAAGAAATTTAAAGCGTTACGTTGTACACTAAATTTATTTAGTTAAAACCCAGTTTATTCGAAAGATCAAATAATTATTTTGTTCGTTCCTTGACTTCGATTTGGTGAGCTTGCTTACTTCTAGTCGTGTAATAGATAATATCCCCTCAGAGGGTGATGGTACACCTTGGAATGTCTTGGGACAAGATTTTACCTTACACTTATGTACCTAGAGTAAAGAAAGGGTTAAGGATGAGGTCAAACATTGTATATATAATTAATTAGAACATGAAGACTTCAAGAAAGCATCCATAAGATAAAACTTAATAATTAACAAATCATATGAATGCAAGGAAAAATTCACACAAAACACATTATGCCTGAGTAATCCATGAGGACAAATGCATCAATTGAATACAGCTCTTGGTGGGAAGTGCAAATGGACATAACCTCTGCCAAATGTTGACCTCGTCGTATGAGTGCTCGACTCTTGTTTCGGTACACAAGTAATCCTTGTGGGAAATACATTCCATTGATTTTGCTCTGCTATTATTCTGACATCAGAATACAAATTATTGGTTTAATCAGCTGAAATTATATGCCTTGGTGCCGTTGGGCGTATGCTCACGCCCACATAAAATGAAGCTAAATGCATTACAAATGGAGTGCATAACACCAATAAATTGTTGTATCAGTTTTAGCAGTTATAAATGGCATCAGGTTGAAATATGCCAAAATATTGCTATATTTAATATAATATAACTGGGATCGGCACCTGTGATTAGACGATTTTTCACACATTTGAAATCAAATCATTTTCATTGGTCAATTAGATTATCTTGCAAAATCATCAAAATACGCCCTCTTGGCCATAACCTATGCGACATTAAAAAACGAGTTTGATATTTTTTACCATTGCTTACAATTGTACAAAAAGAAAACAATAAAAGGGCTTAGAGATAAGAAGTTCGAACTGACGCAAGCAGAGAAAAGACAGAACACAATATCGCGGAGACGGACTTAATATAGCCCTAGGCTTCTTCCAATCATCCTATTTGGATGTCAAGAAAATGAGATTTTAGGTCGACCCTATTGACTTAACAACTTCTCGACTGAGCGCTCTAGAAGACCAGACTTAATCGCGACTATTAGATTTACCCGCCCTAAAAATTGGCCAGTACCAAGTTAAGGCGTTTGCCTGACAAACAGACAGGAATAGATGGTCTAGGAGTTGTTAGGATGTCTAAGAGTTTTTGCTCATACTAATGTCATAATCAGTTAACCTTGGGGACTAACATGTCGTAGACATCGCTCATGTCTTTGTAAGATCATATTAAAGGAAATACAAGTAACCAGATTTATCAATATTTTACTGTAGAGACTGGCTTGTAGAGTCTCTGGTTAAAAAGATTTTTCAACACCACTACGTGATTGGTTTAGCCAAGAGAACGGATTTTGAGGATTTGAGGATTTTGTCCAGACGATGTCATCTTGTTCTTTTCCCTTGTTTTCTTATCTTCTACTTTTACTGAATTCTTTCATCTTTTTTATGAATCCGAAAGTTACCAAAAACAGTTTTGCCCAAACAATAGGCATATATCTCTTTTAAACAAAAGGATATATTTGCTTTTGTTTTCACAAACACCCACGCTCGGTTTTTGAAGCACGTCAAAGACGAAGATCAGTAATATGTACATAACCTGATAATAAAAACAATGAGTTCATTGATAATCTTAATATATAATATGTAATATAATTAACAATTGTTACATAAAAATGGTCTGCCTGGTATTCATATACTGGAGTTTGGAAGGATGTGAAAGTTATGCTACACCTTACATATTATGTGTGGTACAATAAAATTGTCTGGATAGTATTGTCGCGAATGCCAATAATTTTCCTATTTTCATGCCACTTCTTCCTTTTTCTCTTGTGGTATTTTGAGTCCAGCGCTGTCTGTTTGTTTGTTAGTTCATCTTTTCACATACACTTGTGTCAGTAAATCTGTATGTTTATATGTCTGTTAATATATTGATTTCAATTGACATATTGTGATGCACTAGCAGAAACAGCTAACATCATTTGGAATAGATTCCTGTAACTAGTTTTTTTCCACACTAATGAAAGATTTTTAATTAATGGTTGAAAGGATGTCCATAAATCTTTCTGTTTGCCTAAATTAATGTGTCTGACTATCTAAATGTCTGCATGTCATCTCTTATGTTCGCCGTGTCCACTTAGTATCAAAGACAAACGTTTTTAATGAAACCTTCTGATTTTGATTTCACTCAGCTCAAAGTAGTCAATAATATACGCAAAAGGGATATTATCAAATGTTTGTCAAATTAAACGTTTTTATTTTGGTTGACAATGTGATTAGACCTCAACAAAAACGTGTTCCAATCAGGACAAATTAGGTCGTTGAGCAGTACAAGTTTTTTTTTATTGCAAAAATATATTTTATACTGAATTAATAAAAATGTCTTATCCACCGTGAAAGAAAACCATTCATCTCAAAGTCAATAAGTTTATGCTAGGTCAATGATTTCAAACCAGTTAAACAAATGACTGACCTTATTGTCCTAGTTGGTAGTAAACGTTCATAACAGAAGAAACAGGCAAACAAACAAGCAAATCAAACATGTTCAACAATAACAAAAGAATAAAACATGAGCAGAACAACTGATATACCCACATAGTCATGAACACACATATATCTTATCACATACGAACAAACAAACACACAAACAAACAAGAAAACAAACAAACAAGATACCAGATACAAGATTCATCCAACTTTATAGAAATGTAACATTCTGATTCCTCATTACTGATACAAAAAATAAAAATGTTTAATGAAGTAGTATAATATTATATAGCATGGTATCATTATTAATTATCAATTATATGTCATAACAATATCAAGCACAATATCAAAGAGCTAAATCAAGGAAATCATTTGAAACTAAAAGTGGTTCCACAAAAAGAATACAAAAGTATATATGTTACTGTAAAAGCACTTTTTTCGCGAGGACTATTTTTCGCGAATGTCCAAAAATATATTTTTTCGAGGGATTTCATTTTCGCGGATGCTGATAAGTTAGTTCCTCAAATCATCATCAATATAATACTAGTAACTTGCATTTTTATTTTCGCGAGGATCTAATTTTCACGAAGCAGGTGTCCACTCGCAAAAGTCGCGAAAATTAAATCCTCGCGAAAAAAGTGATTTTGCAATAATATTGAATCACTTGTCACATATTTTGTTTAAAAGCTATATCATGACTATATTTCATCCATTCTTTCATTCTCAATCTTTCGTAACCTCATATGATGTTAACAAATATCTAAACTTTATGTACAGACAATCAATCAAACAAACAAACAAACAAACAAAGAAACATATAGACAAATACATTCATAATGTATTATATTGAAACGACAACATTCGACATAAAAAGTAATCGATTGTCCGAGTTGGTAGTAAGTGCTCATAACACAGAATCAAATAAACAAACAAACAAGCAAATCAAACAAACACAACAATTCAACATGATCAGAAAAATAATGTACCCACACACTCATGGACACACGTATATCTCACCGCAAACAAACAAACAAACAAACAAACAAACAAACAAACAAACAAACAAAAACCCAAACAAACAAATAAATAAAAAAACAAACAAACAGATAGACACATACATTCAAAATGTATGATATGGAAACGACAACAGTCGACATGAGAAGTGATCGATACATCATCCTTGATATGTATTGATTGGCCATGTCGCAATCGATCAAATATCATCAGACTGATCCGGATTATCGAACTTTTTGTGTTCATTTCAAAGCAATCTTAATGAACAATCAACTGCTTTTCTTAAGGTGCGTGTTTCTGTATTTCCTTTCATTTATTTATATAAAATCATTCATCTTACAAATGGTATACGTTTTCTATATTTTGAATGGAATTGTTTCCTTTTTGCCTTAAGCAATATTCTGTCTTATTCATAACTGTGTTTATTTTATCATCTGAACAATGGTTTCATATTAAGATGCATACAGGGAGACTGGGTAGATATTGACCATATGGAATAATGAACCATACAAGTTTTGTCTTAATTAAAAGGTCCACCCTATCTTTGCTTTAATCAGAAAATTCCCTGTCGTGTTACTTACAAAAGACGTTAATTTTTTGTTATTTTCTCAACCTTGATATCTAGAGGAATCCGTCGTGAATTTTCTTGAATTCAAAGTTTACTTTACTGTATTGCCTATCAACGACGGATACACTACTGAAACGGTCAAAGGAACTTGGTTAAGCTTGTTCTTACACTATACATCAGAGACGTTAGACAATTACAGAGAACTAAAATGAATTAAATGGAGTTTCCCCATTTAAACTTTAACTTAGAAGAGTACTCGTTCAGTATAGTATATATTTAGTTCGCCTTTCAATCCACACTATTATATCCGAGCTATTAATACAGTGTAAAGTAAACTGACTTGAGTAAAAAAAATATCAAAATAAAATAAAATATTTAAGGGCGGCTCTTAAGTTATTCGTTTTTTTAGTTTTTGAATTACTGTGTTTAAATGTATGGCCTTATTTCTCTGTTCAGTATATACACTGATCAAATTATGAGAGAGCTGACTTTCAAGATATGGGTGTAACAATAGGGGGCAGACACCTCACAGATCCATGGTATGAAAACGAAACAGCTTTGCTGGCGGTTAGTATAACCAACATGAGAAAGATACTTTAGAGAGTTGACAAAAGCAAGCCTCAAACTGAATGCCAAAATATGAATAGTACTTCTTGTAAACTGGAATGGCGCTGATAAACAGTTTATGATTCTAAATAAGGCTCCTCTCGAAAATGTTTCTGATTTCAAATAAGGCGGTTCCTTCAAATCAAATGACGGCTCATGCACTAAAGACATGAATATCAGAATACGAATGGCCAAGAGTAGAATTGTTGGGCTAAACACCATTTAGAAAGAGCGTTGCATCACAACAGTCCTCAAAATAAAGCTGTTCAGATGTTTAGTATGGCCTGTATATTGTATGGCAGTGAAGCATGGGCCAAAGGGATAGCAGATAGTATAAGGTTGGAAGCAGCTTATATGTGGTTCTACAGAAGACTGTTAAGAGTGAGGTGGACAGTTATTTGTACAAATGCATATGTTATAAGTGAGTTTGGGGTGAACCCAAATGTACTGGCTACGATACGTCTGAGAAAAATAAAATATGCCGGGCAACCACTGTGAAACGCTAGAACCGATCTCAAGTCAAGTGTTTTTCAAGGCAAGATGTAATGGCCGTAAGAAACAAAACAGAGGCAGACCGCGTAAATCACTCCTTCACAATATCACTAGCACCAGCGGTCTCTTGATTCATTAGGTAGTCAGATATAGCTAAGAAAGAGAGAAATGGTCGACGTTTGTGACATCATCAAGTGCAGCGGCCAATACTGACTACGGTGACGCCGAGAGGTGAGACAGGTAAGATTTCTCTGATTCGTATCAGATTAACTACGATTTGTAGTCTGCATTGATACACCCAACCCTATTATATCAAGAATTCCCCTATATGTTTATCAAATGTCATATTTTTAGACTGAATGGTTTAGTCTCCTTTATTATTGAAATAGTTCACTAATGTCTATCAATAATGAAGTATCAAACCGGTGACGGCCAGTAAAGTCACACCATGCCCCCCCCACAACCACAGTCAAGGATGTTATTGTATATATTTGGTTGCTAATAGACAGTAACACACCACGTAGAATATTGCTATAAATTCAGAAACTGTAAATGTGCACTCATAGTTAACCGATAGTTAAATATCATACACGATATTGCTATCAATTCAGAAACTTTTTGCATGCAGTTTTTGAGCTTGCTCGTAGTATTTTTCAATATTTCTCACGTGACGCGGCAGCAATGAGGAGACATATACTATAATACTATTATGTTGAAAAGCTTCTCGCGTGCCTTTCAACATGTTTTACCAGCTTCATAAAATACTAATTCAATTACGTTTGCGGTATTCTTTTTTTAATGAGTAGTATGCTTCGTTCATTTGATTATTTATTTAAAAAAAGTCTAAACATCTACTTAAAGCGGTCAGCTCCTCCCCATGTTAAATAACATTGAAAAATTGATTTTGCCCAAAATCCTCTACTAGTTAACAGATTTTGTTATTTTTTTCAAGCTAGGAAAATAAGCTGTTTTCGGTTCGATTTGTGTTTGATTCGTCGATGTATGTCACTCCTTGATATAAATGTTCCTGTCAGTCTCCCACACAAGACACTTTGTTCGTTCAGCTTAAAAGAAATATGAAAATGTAACAAATCGAAAGCGGGCTATACATATGCTGGTATGAGGTTATATAGGGTGATATAATAAGGCGTTTAACTGTATAGGCGGTACACGCGGTTGTATTAAGTTCTTGAAGGCCATCATCGTTCATAAACCTAGACGTTTGAATTCAGCATAAAAAGGTAAGTTCAAGCTTAGTTGTTTTGTTAAAACTTCAAAAACGCTTTTGCAACTGAACAAATATGTTATCTTGATCTACAAAATTAACCCTTGTCAATTTATGTTCAGTGTGCGCATTTTGGAAAAAAAGAAAAGAAAGTGGGAGAACATAAAACAGAGCATTAACTTATAAATATGCAAATATTAAAGATGGATTTTTTATCTGCAATAAAAATCTAAAGCTCATTTGTTTTAGATGGAGCGGATCATTTTTATCACTGAGATCACAGAACGTTTCAATACTGAAGAAAACTTAATCGAACTTGGTGAACAGAGTGAGTTTTAGGGATGAAGAAAGATAAGCGATTGCACCGTCGGGTTTTTAACGAAGACTCCGTCATGTGACTTATCATGTAGACAGACCGGGGTTTAATACACTAGAGCGTCGACTTTTTTAGCTGTATCTCAATTCACTCATAGTAGCTTATAGAGTATCCGACTATAGGCAGTGAATGACAATGTAAGATTGCTAGCTGCTAGCGTGTGTCGCCTGACATGCATGATACCTTCATGTACATCCCTTGTAGCTGAAAATGTGAAGGTATGTCTCCAGTGCTTTTCAGGGTAATGAGAGAGAGAGAGAGAGAGAGAGAGAGAGAGAGAGAGAGAGAGAGAGAGAGAGAGAGAGAGAGAGAGAGAG
>JAUUEB010472386.1:0-11534 GCA_032362205.1 Clione limacina | reverse complement strand
TGTCCGTTGGAAAAGCTCACATGGTAAAAAAGGATAATTGTAACATGGATAGCATAGGAATGTAGCATAGCTAAAAATGATAGGAAAGGTATTAATCTCGCTAGAATAATCACTTGTTACATTTTTAGAAAATCACGACTCCGGGCAAAGGAACATTTCCTTTTTGTTTTGCATTTTGATAAATTGCAATCTTTAATGAAATATGGCGACAAAACGTTTTTAATCTTATATTATAATTAGTTTATATTTTGCTCTCTGTTGTCGCGAGTGTTATCTCGTAATGATATCTCTATCGCATTTAAGATTACTGTGACTGGGTAGGATATACGAGTTTTGCTCTACATTACATACTTTGTGGTGCAGCACGTACAAATATCAAAGAAGAACCGTTTCCGATATAACCTAAAAATGTATGTGTTGGTTACGCCGGTTTTTTGGCAAACATAAACTAAATAATAACATTTTACTTAAAAGATTTTTTTCTTTATTTTCTCTGTTAAGCAGCTATTTCTATAGACAACCACTACTAGAAATGACTTAGTTAGTTTGGTCTTAGTCTTATCTGGTCTGTTTAAAATTGTAGACAGCTTCAGCTCAGTATAATCGTCTTCCGTTTACTAAAAGCTTTTCCTTGTTAATACACTGGATGGAACTAAAGGCCAAGTTTCCTCATTTGGCCATCTTTGTCTGATCTGTCCGCCTGTGTCGTTTCTATTAATCTCAAGAGAACGGTCGACAAAATTAGGTTGAGTCGTTGTTCCCATAAATAATGAGAATCAAATGAGATGTAACGATGTAATAATGATGACGTGTATCAGAATATTGAAAAAAAATGACTTCTTGTTTATCATCTTATTGACACTTGGAATGATATCCTGTATGAAACTAAAAAGTGCAACGTTAATGTTCTCAAGAAATGGATAAAATGATAGTAATTCATATAACATACACGTTTTCCCGTCCTGTGTTTAGCCGTCGTTGTTGCGTTTTCCCGTCCTGCGTTTAGCCGTCGTTGTTGCGTTTTCCCGTCCTGCGTTTTTATGTTAATTGGTTTATGTAAAAGAAATATTAAATAATACTCACACCCTCAGTCCTAATTCGCAAATATGTCTTACACGTTCGAAGAACGGTGCATTTTCTAGTTTATTTAAAATCAATGCAACGAAAACAGTAATAAAACATTAGTCATCCATTTATTCAATGAACTATTTGCATAAAGTCGTTTGGTGATAAATAATGACAATGAATTGGTAACATGTGTGTGGATGAACATATCCCAGTAGGGCTTGAACACTGGATAACCGTGTTAATTGGTTATGGTCAGTGAGCACGCCTCACTTATTGATAGGTACTCATTACGTGACTGATATTGATCGTTCGTGAATCGACCCCTTTGAGATTTAAAATGTTCCTTGAAAATTATAATTCTTAGAACGTAGTTAAGGGTATATAATATGTAGATCTTGTGTCAAGCAGTCTATGGTCAGGAAACCAATACAGCCAAAATGTACTCAAGTAGTCATGAATTATTGTTAACGACTATTAAAGTAATTCCTTTGTGATGTTGAATCCCATTGTACATTGGACGGAGGCACGCCATGTTTGTTTAAAAAAAAAACATGTTTAACCATGGTCTAAAAAAGAAAGTTCCATATCAGACAAAATTATCTTACGAAGGTGTAGCTGTATAAACAGTTTGTTTGTTACACAGGCACCAAGCTAAGCGCAAAGAAATGTGAGACAAAAACGTTGTTGCGCTCTTGCTTTTTTTTTTTACAAAAACGAATCGTTTACGATGACCATTGGTCAGATCTACATATTATATACCCTTAACTACGTTCTAAGAATTCTAATTTTCAAGGAAAATATTGAATCTCAAAGGGGTCGATTCACGAACGATCAATATCGGTCACGTAATGAGTACCTGTCAAGAAGTGAGACGTGCTCACTGACCATAACCAATTAACACGGTGCTCAAAGTCACGTGACGAGTTCTTAACCATTCGTGACTCGACCCCAATGAAGTATGAGTGAGTAGTCACAAACTCTTTGACAGAGTTTATGTTCGCGGTTAACAATAGAAAAACGAATTTTATCCCCAAGACTGTAACTACATATATTGATTTTGTCGTTAGTCTTTTCTTTCAAACCTTTGATAAACGCTAATCACATGACTGTCTGGCCTACGTGCTCGATTTCCACTGGTAATACATCAAGCATCTTACATGTAACAACATGGAGGGATATAAATATCAATGGTAGGTCGTACATCCTGATTTCAAAAAGAAATCTCTCTCTCTCTCTCTCTCTCTCTCTCTCTCTCTCTCTTTTTTTTTTTCTTTCTCTCCTTCTTTATTTCTCACTATCTCTCCTTATACTGTCATTTTCTACATCTCCTCTCTTTCGTATCTTACTCCAATATCGGAGAAAGTCATACATATAGTTTATATAATATTTAACATTCAGAAATTCATGTGGTATACAATAACGCATATATAAAACTACATGTTAAAATATACGCATGTAAACAATCATAAAGACACACATATGTAAACACATCACGTCTCAACTCAGCTGATCTATATCAATTTGGTAATCAAATAATTCAAAGTCCAATCTGTATTTTCTCTGTATACCCGTCAAAGCTATCTGACTTAGTCCATGTAGTCCTTCGACCATAAGCTTCTTTTTCTGCGCCACTTTGTCGAAGTTCATCTTATTACTATAGTCATACAAGTCCATTACCTTCCAAATGGGATCATAAAGGAAATTGATATGAATTTAGATAGAGAGAAATTGTGCATAACTGTTTTCTAAATAAGCAACTACTTGTTTTGATTATATTTTGTTATTTTAACGTTAATAGTTTCAAAGTTATAATCCCTCTGTATCCTTTAGTCAGGAGGTTTTCTCATTTAGGGTGGAAAAGCTGTCTAAACTTAGTTTTTAAATTTATATGTCTTCATATACATCTAAGAAAACATTTTCAGGACGGTGTGCACAAATTAGTTGGTTAGACATTGTTTGGGAGGTCTTTAAAGGGTCGTTTTCCCTTTCTATTATCTGTATTTAACATAAGTGAGGGGTCAATGTTTGTAACCTCTTGTGGCAAACCTATTTAAGCTAGGATATTTCTTTAGTTGTTTTAGGAACACAATACTTTGAAAACAATCATCTCTGAAATTGGTGACCAAGAAATAACTATTTTAGTAAAGGTAATGACTTAAAGTTATTTTTTTCTTGATGTTTAGGTTTTACGAATCTTGTATTTTTGAACACGGTTATTTGTCTTATTTTCATACCGCTTAAAACTGTTATGCACATAAATCGATTCCTTTCAATTAGACGAATATTACCAACTTGCATATAATTGTGTCTAAGTTAGCTTATATAAACATTTTGAAGGAAATGTTCCCGCACTACGGCTTGTTATCGTTGTACACATTCATGTTTTACTGATTTCAATACCGCTTAACATTGACATATGTATTAACTGATTCCTTTTCATGAAATGAACATTTTGAGTACCAACTGTCTGATTTTAATGATTCCGCAAATAATCACGTATTGTGAATGCATTGTTGAACACAATACATATATTGTAGACGCCAACATTAGTCTTTGGTAGTTTTTTAAAGTAATGGTAGTTTATAAACAAATGTTATATTGAACAGTCAACATGTAGTCAATAAATAGGACCAACGTGGAAGGTTTGACGGTTTGCTATTTTAGGTTGTAACAACAATCAGAACAGAACATAGCTATATTGATTGCACAGTTTATTACGTCGTAATCGATTCTTTGTCCTTTAATAATGTCATAAAGAACAAGAGAGTGAATGTGCCAAATATTCATTCTTCGATCAGTCTTGGGTCGTTCTTTCGTAATTATTCACGTTGCCTATGGTTAATAGATAAATTATAATCTCAATCATGTTATCAATACATGCGTGTCTATGATGGAAGACTCTCAACATAATATAAGCTATTAAGTTTGAAACAATTCCTTACCTAAATTTGATCATAAATAGTGATTGGCAATCACTGTGTTATATTCTAATACACAAATTCAAAAACACAAAAACGTGATTATAGGTTCATATTTCAGTCAAAAATAAACAATCATAAGTTCATAATAAAAAGTAAATTACTTACTGAAACCTAATACCCAGCAACGCCATTTTTAGAATAGTAAAATCCAGTCTTATTTACGTGTTATTTGATCTACTTAACAGAAAATGTATCGATCAAATTACATCTCGAACTGTCTAGCGTTGTCTTAACTTACGTCCAACTGTACTTAATTGATCTATACTTTTATAATAATGTCTGTGTTCCATAAACAGCTGTTCACCCGGTTTTTGTTTTTCTTCGTCTTAAAGGCCATACATCGTGTAAATAGTATTCGTTGTTTTTCTGTTTGACAGGCAAAGTTTCAGTATGTCTTCTGTTTTTCATAGCAACATCTAGATTAGTTCATTTTAATGTTTGGATACTTCTTCTTAATATCTGCCAAATAGTTTAAATACAAAGACAATGTAATAAGGCGACTAGTCTGCAGATTATTAGCAAATGCATTTTTTTATAATTTTTCGTCACATACCTCTCTCTGATTCATTGAAGAATATATCATGTAAGACCATACTATTTACTAATGCTATTTTGTGTTCATGATTTTTTCTTACATCGGATGTCAATGAAGATGCTGTGATTATTTGATTGGAATATGGTTCAAGATCATCTTAGGTTGTATAAGAATGCAAATAAAATCATTATCAAAAATAGCGTCTTAATATTTTAGCGTAAAGTTTTATAATAGTGAATGTCTTTCTTTTTTATTGATAAATATATTAATACTAGCCTACACAACGTCACTATATGTGCATTCAATTAAAATCATAGTCCTTTTATTCATAAGCCTCGTGAAAATTAAATTGTATTCAGTAACCTTGGTATATAAGAAAGCAAAGCACTAGTCTTCTTCAACTGTTCCAACCACCTCTTTGTTCTGGCAGAATGTACATACACAAATGTAACTATGAATACAAAACATAATGTAATCGGAAGAAAAGCACACATAATATTATTCTAGCTTAATTCGTTTAATCTGTTATAAAAGACATATATACAAAAGCTTCGAAGATGACGTCTCACTAAACATTAGTAAATAGCGTTATTCTCAAGATATAACATTACACGAGGTCTTGCATTAAAAGATATCCACCACCAGTCAATTGCTGTTTGCATCATATTAATGCTAAACGATGAAACTTGGTGACAATGTGTACAAGATGAAACAATAATTAGTTTAAAATATAATAAAATGATTAGTCAAAGATTTAAAACAAGAGATGAAGATGTGAATGAGGAAACAATAATCCGGTTATAGAGAAATAATGGAATGTAAAAACCTGAAAGCAACGCTTTTTATATGAGAAATAAAGACAACGAGAATCGACTTTGCAGTGTTGGGTAGCAAAAAGTATTCCACACTTCCGTGTTATAATAGCATATACCACAGTTAAGAATAAACAATATTGGATGAGACAGGACAAATGGACATTTCCTTTCATCCTAAAAGCTCCCTTTTTGTAGTTGTCACACTTAGCGGGAAATGTATGAAAGGGTTTGTACTATCACAGAGTAATACACACAACTCTGAAATTGAACTCTCAAAATAAATACAAAAGGTTTTGGAAAATATATGATCTTTTTTTTAATCCACGTAGACATATATACTAACCATAACTTAATATTCCTTAATATACGCATATTGTTTATTAAGTTCATGCATCCTTGTTAAGGGGTTACATGTTTTATGAAGTGTAAAAGACAGAGTCAGTGCACTTCATTAAGGACAAGCTAAACAAATAATGCTCGTTAATCACGAATATATCTTATTTTTGAATTATCTTGAAAAATGTGAAACCATTTAACATGCATTAATTCTGCAATTTATTCAAATGGTCAATAACAAATTCCAAGGTCATTTAAAAGCCTGCTGACAGTTACACAGTATAACTGTGATTGTTTTAAGATGTGCGTAATAACTAAACAGTTAAAAAAGTAACACAGTTACTTTAATTTCTTTCTCGATATGTTATAAATACCTTTCAAAATATCAAACTTGATCAATGCATTTCTCACAATGATCAGAGAACAGGCTTTCTAAGCAAGGCCTCAAACGCATGCCTGTCAATTATCAAGTACAAAGTAACTAAAGACCCTTGAGAGTACATCGTTGTTAAGTCATTAAACAACACTGCCAAACAGACAACACAAGAAAGAGTTGCCCGCTGGGAGCATCGTTTTAAAATGTCATCTCTTCTTCTTGTGTAGAACAAATCTAGCAACAACGCTCCTCTTAAGCGGTTCCTATTAAAAATATCATTATATTTACCGGAAAAAACATAGATTTATCAATAAGTAGTCGAATAAAGGAACCATTGAAAACCCAAGTTCCTGAACAGTTTAAGGTCAAAAGATCAAATTGTTTGTGTCTCCGTCTTTTGGTTCAGTGGACAAGAAAATTGACATGATTGACAATAATTATTTCTGGACTTTATTCAGCGGAATAATAATTAACTAAGTTGACATTTCTTAAGTGTCGATCAAGAAATGTATTGATGTCATATAAATCAAAATTCTATGTGATTTGTTTTTTTATAAAAAAAAACACAGTTATTCGAGTGGCCGGTAATTTTGTTACCTCAAAGTTATCTAAATAATACTATTGAGCGTTTCACAAACACAGTTATTCGAGTTGCCGGTAATTTTGTTACCTCAAAGTTATCTAAATATAACTATTAAGCATTTCACAAGTTTCTTCAACTAAGGTACATATTTTGTACTTAAGAGTAACAGAACAATCAACCACACAAATAAATGCACACATATATACTACCATGAAATACATTTGAAAATAAGCAAGAATACAATCAAATTAAGTAGATTCTAGCTCTAAAAAGAAAACGTATATAATTTACAAAGCCAGTACAAAAAACTGTATACGCAAAAGAGAAACAAATAACATATGATTAATTCAGTGCAATCAACTAACCGCAATAATTGTGGTGATACAAGCTGGCTAGTGCATTACTGATAATCATACTAATATTTATCGATGGTTATGATTATGGTAATAGTAATAATAATAATAATAATAATACAGCTAATGAGATAATGAGACTATTTGATATGGTTTACATAATATTGTCTTTTTGCATGATAGGCTCTTTAGTCACATATACATAATATAATAACTAACACAGATACTTGACGTGCGCAATGTATACAGCCCATACAAGATATACCGCCATGCCAGGGACGCTACAGGGAAGTTGAAACAATCTCGAAGGATGGGGTGAAGTAGGATTTCTCGTCATCCATGTGGAACATGCTAACATTATAGGTGATGTTTATTATTGTATAAGTTGCTAACTTGGACGTACTTGTGTGTATATGTTGCATTGCATGTCAGGAAATTATAGCTACAGTGATGACTCAATCGACCAGAAATATTGGCAATGTATTTGTTGCTACACCCAGACACGCAGTTAAGCTTGTTTGTTAAAAAAATGTTATTAACTTGTTTAAGTTTGTTTTTATAATTAAGTGCCAGCTTTATAACTGTAATATATAGCGTATATATCATGTAAATACAACGTGTATCGAATTACGAATCACTTTACATTAACCATATATCCTAAATTATGAGATTCTAAGTATAGATAAATGTTTGCCCAACAATTTCATTTATTGGTTTATAATGAACCATTATACAATAATAAATGCTCCATGGACAACCACACGCGATATTGATCGCGCCACAACACCATGCGTTAACCCTATCAACAACAAGCTCTTACCATCTGTTAAAGAAACTAATGTCAGATTACAAACCTCAATCATTGTTTGTAAAGCACGTCAATTATAATGATTAAATGATTCACGGTAAGTGGAAAATAGTAATCTCTTTGCTAATCGCGTTGAATATGTGGGAGCTAGCTTTCAATAAAGTTGAATGCCTTGACAAAAACACCACTATATACTATTGTAGTTGGGGAAGTTATACTTAAAACTAATTGATTTTGTTCAAATTATTAACAAGTTTCTCTTTTGACGATGATATTGAAATAGCAACCGTTTAAAAAACTCTCCGGCGTTCTACCCATCTAGAGCTTGGGGGCGTTCTTTACCGTCTACAGGGGATGGACTGGTGAGCCAGATGTATGTCTTTCTTTTCTTGAACGTGTTTGTTCTTTCTTTATGCTTACTTATTTCTTTGTCTGACATTCGTCATTGAACATGATACCCTCGGTGAATAGTTTAGTGGTAGGAATATGCTTTTGTTCTTGTTATACATCAAAGGTTCCTAGCGAACAGACACTAATGTTAAAGGACGTGACGATCCACTGTCTATTCATTTTGTTCCACCAACGCTGTAAATACTTCAGAAATCACAGCAATTCGGGAGACAGTGGTATCGGGGAATGGGGAAGACGTAACTACTGCCTTGAGTTCCTCAACAAATAAACAAAACGTATATCTAGACTGTTACCCTCACTAATGAGAAACTGAAGTCCTGTGTTACTGAGGAATGATCCAGACGAAACTTTCATTGACTGGGCACATATCTATATCTATAACAATACATACTGAATTGTATGATTGCTTGGTTACTTTCTTTTACTTCGATAAGCTCCGAAGTCTATGGGTGGATTTTGCTATAATTTAAACAAAGAATAGCAAACATATCATATGTTGTGATGGGCTAAAACAAGTCTTTGGATTTAATGAAGCAATTACGATTGTTTCCTATATATTATCATCTAATTGAAGGCGTGTACCTCTTAATAAATCCATATAGTTATCGCCTTAAACATCGATCACTCGACTCGACGAGCGTCTCTTCGTCAAAGATCAATGTTATTGTCACTGAACACTAGGCTTGGGCGCCGTCCGTATAACATCTATACACCTGGGGCAACAACAGGGAGCTCTACTAAACTTTTTAAAGGTACTTGTGTAACCAAAATGAATATTTCTCAATTATAAAAACTGATTAATAATCTACGCAATAAAATTAACGTGGGCATACCAAACTCGACTATATTCAGTCAAGTACTTTAGTTTTTTAAAGTTTCGAATCCGGCATTTGGATCGAAATTGCCGCCACTCACGACATGACATAGGTCCTAGGTTGAGAAGGTAATGATGGGCCCGTCTTTCATATAACCTATGATATTTGCATAACACCTACACACGACAGTCATTATCGAGGGGAATTGTCATGAACATAATTGAAGAAGACTGCATGCTCACAATAGGCAAACCGGCCATTGAGATGACTGCTTGCACCAAAACGCGTTGTTTAGTTAGTTTCTGGTTGCAGACTTAGTGTTCGATTTGATTTGGACTTGATCCAAACAATTGTTATCTCTTTTTAGTTTCTATCGGCTGTATAATGTTTTTCCAAAATGATATCAGATCATTATTCAGTCCATTCTATATATTTCTTATCATACGTCTCACTCTCGAAATCACCATTGAAAGTATTCATGTTTCCGCTATTCAGCATTAATTCATAGTACTATTAGCATACTACCCAATCATGATCTAAGGCCAGACAGTATGAGTAATCATTTCCACAATCGTTTTTATGTGATAGCTGGTGGTAAACACTTGGACTAGGTCCAAGCAATCTGATCAGGCTGCTTAATTTATATTATCCACATTATAATTTTCGAAAAGAACGACATCAGAACATAATAGTTGTATACGTGTTTGTGTATTTCTTATTGGTGGCAGCTTTTTTACAAATGGCTATACACTATAATATATTTTGTATTACCTCTATCCCCTTCAGGCGAGTTTATACCACTGCGTTTTTTTGATTGTTAATATAAGCGCTAGTCAACGTTCCATATTTAAATGTATGTAATAAGGGTATGTGTACTAACAAACCTAATTGAAGTCCATGTGGACATTGAAATAAATTGATATTTAATAGCACCAAACTACAAAAACCAATAACTCATCACTAAGTAGTTACTAAGACATGACATGAGTTAAAGAATATGCATTGTGTAATGTATACACGATACAAATATTTATGAATCTTGAGCCGGTATATACAAAATATCTGTTTTGAATACAGGATGAACAAATCATAATAGAGTGCAGAAATTTAATGTTAATTGTTTAACGGATCGTGGGTAAGTACGTGTTTGAGTACTTATATTGACAACAATGTTGATGTATAATGTGACGTACTTGTTTATTATGTTACAATTCTCAATTAAAATGCAGTAAACAAACATCATTGGTCCATTTTTTTAATGTCCTTAAGTTTTCAGATGTGGAAGAATAAATCACACTTAAATTACATTCAGTAGAAAAACCAAAAAAAGGTTACATGCAAAGCTCTTAAAACCTTGTATTCATTTATGCGATTTCCTTATTCATATAAAGATACATAATAAGCAATTTGTATACAATAATTGTCCCACGATGAAAACAACTATTGGAGCAAAAGTGTCATGCTGAAAAACGATAAGTTTAGTCTAACATTGGAATTGGTGACTTCGAAATAATAAAATGTAACGTACGCCTTATTACGCGTTAAAGCAAGGACTGTAAATCACGTTAATGAGACGGGTAACGAAGGGACTTAATGGTAACATGATTATTTAAAATCATTCACGCGGAATAAAGCCTTTTTAAATACATAATCATCTTTATAGTAAACGTTTTAAAGTTCCGTGTATAGTTAGGTCTCAAACACGATCAATTCCAGCAGACTACTTCAGAAAGATCGCATTTAACATAAGATACCCTTTCAATCTCAAAAGAACCTTTAGAAAGTGATCCTGCAAAGCCGATTTGGCGTCGACACATTTATGAATGATACAATTAAGACCCGGACTTAATCGTTTGATCTCTTTTAATGTGAAACTTGGTCTAGATTGTTTTCTCTCGTTGACTAGTCTCTTAAAAGTCACCTTAGAAATGTTGCATTAAGTTAGGTGTTAGTGAACATGCCTGTATCACTGAGTTGAACTGCTCCACGATAAAATGAATGTTGTTGACTGAAACTAGCGGCAAAGTATTGTGAAATTTCTTTTTTTAATAACAGTGCACACTTATTTTTGGCAAACGCGCTTCTGGGTTGACTTGTGTTGTAAACTTTCAAACCAATGATTTGGCTCCTAATCAGTATTATTACACTGAAAAACGACACGTAAATACTCATTATGTTTATCATTATATTCCTGAAAAATAAAACATAGGTATGCCAGATGCTTTTTCGGCACTTAAGTCCTCGTAATTAATGATCTACACTTATATTGTACCGACAGCCTGGAAAGAATATATTCATGATTTGTCTTTCAAAAGAAACTAGATCGTGTCGATGTTTAAACTCAAACCCTTTTAAATTCATGCCTTATAGTTAAATGCTAAACAATGAAACAGAGCAAACGTAGACTTAGAGATACATATTTTATAGCATCTATTAATACAAACTGTTTATGC
>JAUUEB010472375.1:0-11534 GCA_032362205.1 Clione limacina | reverse complement strand
AACCTACTAGACTAGGATTCCGACTTTTAGCAAGGTATCTAAGCTTTAATTCGTTTTTAGCCAAAGGCTATACCAAAGAAAAACGCAAAACCTTTTTTTCTTGCAAAGATACTCATTAAAAAACGCATTATTGCACATTGAACACATAGAAATATTCAATAGCACAAACAAACAAGTTGTCACATACAAAAAATCATACACTCATGAAACACAACTAATGATATCATGAAAATATGCAGTAGATTGCACAAAAACGCAAGGAAAAAAGTTTGGATGGTTTTCTCGCTTTTATTCCAAAACATATTAACACTTTTTTTTCGTCGCTGTGAATGCATTACATAAATTGTGGTTATTGAATAATGACTCATTTTAATGAGTAATGATTTAGCTTTAACTAGGATTTTGTTGCAATAATAATAACTGATTTAAATCAGAAACATAAACGTATAACACGGATTATTTGAAAATAACTTTGCTTTGATCATATTATTGTAGAACTTGACTTAAATTGTCGTTAGTGAAGGGAAACATGTATGTAATTGAAATCAGTGTATGCTTCGTGGCAAAATATGTATCAGATGGTCTACGTATCTTCACTGAGTTAGCTAACTATTTTGTGTTTTCAAGCCATCGTTCAAATATAACAACTGGATGATAGTTTCAATTTGTTTCCAAGATGACATGCCATACACATTACGCATTTGGTGTATTGATGGACATTCGTCGATCCATGTTACCATCAAATCATTCTAAATCACAGCGATAATAATTGTTTATAAATATCACATACACTCAAATCGCAAAAAAAATAGAATTACGGACCAATAGGACAGAATGACGGACCAATAGGACGAAAATATACGCTTAAACTAAAGACTAACATTATTTACACACAAAGGTGTTCATATTTATGTATTTTTGGTGCTTTTTGATATATTGTTAAATGAAAAAAACGAACATATAACTGTAAATACATATCTTCCGAGCGTGTTTCTTAACTTCGTGTATTTTATTGTTTTCAACTTTGTCTTTCTCTCTTGATTTTTATGTCGATATGATTCTGTTTTCCCTTAATCTCTCTCTATGTTTCTATCTTCAGTCATCTTGCTATCTTTCACTATATCAATTTTACCCTTTCTCTATCTTACTATATAGACATATGTGTATACCTCTACTAGCGGATTTACCCGGCATTTCCCAGGTTTACACAATTTCAAATCAAGTGTTGCCCTTACGTCGCTAATAGTAGTATACAAAGACAAGTATATTTCATCTTCATGTACACTATGCATTACTATATGAGACACTCTGTTCAATAGAGTAGAATTTTGATTTTTTTTAAAAAAGGGGGAACTGTTTTGAATTTTGTCTTCAGTTTTGGAAAACAACGATTTAAAAAAAAACAAAAAAACATAACACTTCGTATCTAAACTTGAAAAGTAAAAGCAGGACATATAATAGATGTAGCAAAACAACTATCCAATACCGCACAAATGGGAAGTTGTAACTATATTCCTATCCTTAACCCTCACTTTGTGTTTATATACTATTGTGGTTCTTTTATCAAGCCTTGTTGTTGCTCGGCTCGGGATAACATAATGAGTCTAGGAACATCCGCCTTACAACATATTTTGTTTAGCTGTCGATAAACGTAAATATGATGAAATCTGACATTGTGCATTGAGGCAATACACTGTATTTTATAATGGTTATATAATCGAAGTTGTGAAGCCCTAGACAGTGAGTGTGAATAAGGATCTGTAGAATCGATATGTTGATACATTGATCCAAAAATTACAACAATTATAACGGGAAAAAACTACTATCATGAGCCCTTTAGACTTGATAAGATTTTGATGATAATCTGTAATCCTTCTATGATTGCTTTTGAGTCTGCCTCAACGCGTAATCTCAAAGTTAACCTTGGCCTTCTTTGATAAGCCATTGACCTTTCCGTCTAATCTGGTGAATCCAAAAGTACGCATTTTTAAAGTTTCGTGCTTGATAATGATACTATATGATAACTGTCAATCAGGTCTCGATTGTTGCCGTATTTTAGATCATTTGTTTCTCTAAGATAGTCTGATAGTAAGATGGACTGTTTGAGATGCACATTTTTTATTGTTCATGATATTAAACCGTAACTAAAGGATCGCGTTTCATTTATTTTTATTACAATTTGTATAGATATTGAAAATAGGATATAGCTTTAAGTTGATGTTATCTTACGTCGTCAACGACATCTTTTGCAAGTTTAAAAAACATAAATAGTACAACTTTGTTTTAGGCCTTACAAAGTATATATGAATTATACTGACTACAGAGCGTTAGGTGACAATCCAAGTACAATTGGATCTTAAGAACACTCTGAAAAACGACGAAACACAAGATTCGCAAATTTATTGGTTTAAACGACTTTATTAACGGGCGTACACTAAAAATGAAATGAAATGTACACAAAAGAAACACAGAAGTCAAAATTCCCTTTGTAATCCAAATATATGTTAAATGCATGTAATGATCATGTCAAACATTATTAACCAATGAAAGGACAAACAATATTTTATTGATTAAAGCGTTTGTTCCACAATCAATCCCGAGGAAACTAAACCGATCAATTACTTCAATATTACCTATATTACAGTTATGATATGGTTATTGAACTGCTAAGTTGATAGATGCATTCTACATAGTTATAAACTAGCCCTGATATGGTGTGACGTAATCTAGACGGTAAGATCATAGGCCAACGGAATAACAGAGATTGTCAATCCACTCCCCACTAAAAATATAGTTTATCCTATTGTAATAGTCAAGATAAAACTATACTTTAACTATATGGTCATATACAAGCAGAGTCAGTGTCTATATAAGTCTAGTTTGGGCCTATTTGTAGGTTATATGATCATGAGACAGTCCGTATGGGGCCTACATTACCATATTGCTGATCAGTTTAAGCGGTTTCCTAGCCAATACACTCATTTAACAGCCAGTTAGAGTCGCGAAAATGACCAAAATGATAATTTCGCAACCCAACTGGATCAGACACATATCCATTATTGTCATGCAATGGTCCAGTTAAAGCATGGACATGCTCGTAATAAAACTTGTTTTTGATATACATATATGTAGATGGTATCTTAAAAGCCACACGTTGTTTTTAATCCTAACACCGCATATGAATGTGGCCTAGCCGTAGCCTAGGTAACTTTTCTAAAGATCACTGGAATTTCGATGTAGCATAACTAAGTCATATAACGGCTCAGTTGGGTTCCTTGTATAATGCAAAGATAACTTTTGTGAAGAGAAAATGATAACTGCATAATTTAAACTCAGTTAATTCCCATCCAATTTATTGGACTCTGAGCCATAACTATCAGGACATTATTACAATTTAAGGAATTAATTAAGGCGTGAACATGACCAGCAAAGTAACACATAGTCACATATAAGACACGGTTTATATGCTACACCAAAGCCTCCATTGATATATATCAAGAATCTCCTTGGTTTCTGAACTAACTACATTGGCTACACCATACCATACCAGGGCTATTATATAACTACTTGGACTATCTAGATCACAACGAGACTGTTATAAGGCCATCCAAGAAAATGATAGACCAAAATAAAGGCAGTATGATATAAGACATTTCGTTTGGGTGTTTATATTACCATTTAATTTTAATGTATTTCCAAACATGCTGTAGCATGACAATTTAGGTGTTCAGGCTTCAATTTTACAATTTCTAGGTCCAAAGAACTCAGCTGTAAAATGCAAATACAAGATTCCAAGGTCACTAGCATGCGTATAGATAACATTATTCCATTAACAACTTAACTACTGACCAGAAACAACATGTCTCCGTTGTCTGGTATTCAGATTTCAACAAGTCATGGACGTTTTCTTGCCACTGGAAGGTGCTAAAATCTTCATTGTGTGCTTCCCAGGTTATGAATTTATATCCAACTAAAAGATACACAATGCATAGCTTTTCAATTATTATCTTTGTAGTTTGGGTTACCTCCCCTTTTGTGATCCTTTTAACCAAATATCTGTAACCATATGAGTCAAGTCATAAACTTGTTAGGACTTAAAATGTTTCATATTGTGACAGGACATGTAAGAAGTAGCACTATACTCAGTTTTGTATAACAGTTTGTTTATGTCATTTTCATAATTTTAAAGCCTTTTAGGTGCCTTTTATCGTATCCATGAAGACCTTTTTTCATACTTTCTGTTTTCTTTTTCCACATCAGATTAAAAAATGTCAAAAGGGTTTTGATTACTTTAACATGCAAAATGACTAAGGGATCAAGAAATTCACAAGGACCCCCTTATAATAAAAAAACCCGTGACAAACTGCATAAAAACAAGAGATAATGTAAAAAGACACTAGCAATCATAGTATATAGGCTTAAAGCCATCAACATTTTTTTTTACTCCAGACCTTGGGCTTCATGGGCAAAAACTGAAAGCTTGTCTTAAAAAAATGACTTACGTGACTTTCTCATCATAGTACATGAATACAAAAGGTAACAAATCATAACACCCCCATGTAAACCCAATGTTTAGGATCTATTCATTCCAGACCCATTGGGATCCATACACAAATATTTTACATGCTAGAAATGCGACTGGGGTGGGGGCATCGATATGGGGTCTGGGTGCCGGACTAAAAAAAAAGTCAAAATAATTGTGTCTGTCATAAGCAGTTATTGGTCGCAGAATGTTTTGCCTTTTTTCTACGACAAAATCTCGTTAATCTCTTTTTCGAGTCAGCATACTCTGTTTCAAACATAGTTTTAGAAAGATAACGCAATTATTGGAACATTGAAGGTTCGATGTTCATCGCTAAACGCGCGGTTATGTACCAGTTGGCATATGTATAGATATAGCTAGTGTCATATGAAATGACTTTGGATATCATTAAAAGGATGAACAATATTTAAGTTTAAATAAGATAGCAAGGTCCTTTCCTAAAAAAACAGTCAGCGATAAAAAAAATAACAATAAGATTTTATCTTCTAATTTAAGTATTTTAATCGTGCACAAACGTGATCTCACAATTGAAAAAGCGTCTCATTTTAATATAAACATATTTTAACTATGCGTTTTCATGTTCATTATGATTATTTCAGATTTAAAAGCTTGCATACTCGTTTGAATAAGATCTAACTTTCGAAAAGGGTCTCAAGCGACACATTTTACCTACTTCAAATGCAGTCCAATGCTTGTACGTCGTTTTTGGTCAAACATATATGATGTTCGAGTATTTTACGATACTGTCCATTAGATACATCACTTGGTCGACCGCGCGCGTCCGATACATTAGGTCATAAACAGTGACCAATGATAGCTGTTACATCATATCTGTCATAGTATATCAGAACTTGATAACAAGTTCCTGACAACTAGATCATCCACGTCATTATTAATAATTATCGGGTTTGAGATAACTTTGAGCGAAAGTGCATTATTAATGGAAGAGAGATTATTTATGTTCATATATATTTATAACCGTAAAGAAAGTCTCCTGAGTAATTAACCGCTGTTGCGTATTTTTGTACATAATGTATGTATCAATAAAACTGATTCCAGTTTTAGGGATATGATTCATTAATAACGAAGTGATATTGATTATATTGATATATATTGAGAGAAGAGCTAATAAGGAAAAGGGAGACTGAGGACAATTCGGTCCGTCTGACTTTTTGTATATGGAATGGTTCCTATGTCATATTTTATCACGGAAATAACACAACCAAAAAGCAATGCAGTAAATTGCATACATTTCTTTGAAATCATTATCACAAATAAGTGTTCTATGGTCACAAATAAGTATTTGCGGCTACATTCATCACGATCACATTGAAAAGTGTTTTGACTGGGCTGCACAACTGTAAATGTATATATATATATATATTACCACAAATATAAGAAATATGTCTTAAACTTTGAAATCCGTAAACATTCCAACTAAATACAGGAACAATTAGCCCCCCCCCCCATATTTGAGACAATTAACGTGATCAATCATCGTTTCCTATAAAATACCCATATCATGATGAAAACACATATTTTGTTTAATGATTGTGTAAACATATACAATATTTTCAAAACTTTACAGTTTGTAAAATGTATTGTTTAGGGGAAAAAATGATAATGTTATTCTGTTGAGACGTTGTGATTGAGACAATTTTAAGCAGTGACTATGGACCCTTTTTACTTTTGAATTTCCATATATTAAAATATAACGATATACACTGAATTGTTTGATTGTATGTATGTATGAATGGTTAAGTAGCGATTTCCTCGAAAGTCATTGAATGAATTTGACTGAAGTTTAAACATGTGATTACAAACATACGGAAGAGGTACTTCAATTAGTAGAATTCATGAAAATGCAACTATTTGGAATGTTATGAAGTTATTCGTTGTTCTCCATGTTCCTGTCTTAAATAGTGCAGGTCACCACCTTACTGAATAAAAGGCCGTCCAAGAAAGCACTTATAGTGTACTAGTAAACGGAAAGATATAAACATACTGCATTAAGTTTTAGCGTGAACTTTCGTTCCTGTTTAGTATAGTAATCAAAAGGGTGGCTGCTATTTGGACATCGCAAATCCGTTATACTGTCTTAAAACTTGTCACATGGCGACTACAAACATGTTTGTATTAAGGTAAAAAGCGGGCGGGTACGTTGCATCTTTAAATGGGATACGGATTTTTTTGTATCGGTGAGTTTGGCTAAGCTTTTAACATGTTATAAATTACACACCAATGGAGTATTTCGATTGATTTTGGTGTAAATTGATACAGTCTTTGATTTTTAATTCATATATTTTCAAACGGATGGGGTTATTTGCGCGAAGCGCCATCACCAAGGACGCCCGAGTTTTGACAAGAGGGACCTTTTTAATACTATTTATGCATTGGAAACATTCGGGGGGAGTTGTTCTTAATGATTTTGAAGAATTTAAAAAAGAAACAATTACTATGAATTATAATTAACATAACAAGTTAAAAAAAAACATAGTGTTAAAATATGAAAAATAGACACTTTAAAGTGTATATGGAAGTTGTTAAAATCGCAAAATGACCGATCATGAGTCAAACCTGACTATCTGCAATTTTAGAGGTAACAACAAATATTACTTTTGGAGTCTAATAAAAGCCAATGTTTTCAGTAGTGGAAGCATTAACATCAATTAGTAGGCAAAGAGATATAAGTAAGCTAAGAAATTCGTGTTACAAGTAAAAATAACCTAACGTACAAAAATAGCATCGTTCAGGGTTACAGAGGACGAAAGCACATCTCCAACCCTTAACGACCTTTAAAAATATGTTACAATTTTTCACTCATACAAAGGCTTACCGTTTTCGCATGCTCTAAAGATTACCCAAACATCACCCAGCAATATTTCTATGCAAACCACATCCCTCCATTTCTTGCTGAGTGTTTATGCATCAGCTTAATTAAGTACATTTTTTTAAAAAAAAACATATCTGAATAAACTAACAACATCATCCATGAAAGCTACTCGTAACACAAGATATAGATTCTTTGAGAGGTTCACATTACAACATATCAGCTTTAATGTAAAATCCTTTAAGAGTGTGAATATTTTTGTATGGGACCTCACGCGTTTTTGTAAAATGAAATATGAATGCGTATTCTTTTTTTCTCTTAGAATCTCGTTTTTTTAAGCCAACATATTTGTTGCCACATGCAATAGAGTTGCAATAATGTATGTTATATCGTATATTCTAAATATATATATATATTATGTTAAATTAGCATAATGTAAGGGATTATGGGTGTATCGGTCTATCTTTTTGCTAATTGAAAATGTAACCAATCTTTTAAATAAGGTTGTTCGTGAAGTTGACTAATACTTGTTCCTGATTGTCGTGGTTGTAATCTATGTGAGTTTTCACACTCACTGTTATATTATATCGATCCGTGTATCAATCATTAAATAGACTTATATATAAATCAATATATGAACAAACCAACCCATCAATACTTATATGCTCCCATTTCCCATTGTATCAAAGCATCTGTAGTCGATACACATCTCAAAATATGAAGTAAGGAGGCGTGTTGTAATTATATTATATCAAAAGCAAGTCATCTTGATGGACAAACATAACTTAATACCATGCTATAGATTCTGCATTAAAATTAATTCACAACAAATGTTGTTATAGTTTCCAAAACTATAATATCATGGTCGTACACGGCACAGTGCATAGACAAGACAATACTTCATTCACTTTGTTTCGCCTAAATCAGAAGTCATTAGTTTTAAATATAGCTTTGTTTCTTATTATTTATACATTTACAGTTCTTCCAATCCGCCTTTCAAACTCAATAAGGTCGTCCTGATTTCCCATTTCCAAACTAGTTTTTCTTCGATTTGGTGTCTCACACATTGATGTGTTCAATGTTTTCTTTGGTCTTCTGAGACTTTCAGGGTATAGTTTTTCCACTTGGCCTATCGAATGTCATTGATTAACGAGGAAGTAAACTGCTATTTTGGCCTAAATTGAAATGGAATATTCTAAAAAGAGTCTCTTCATTTTTGTATGCATTAGCTGTGAATAATTTGCTATTGATTTGACATAAAGCACATTCATCTTTTATTAAGTTTAAGATTGAAAATGACAAGGATTCGAACAAAAGTGAGTTACTTCAGTGACATAGTGATTACTGCGTTATATTCTGATGTGGAATGTCAAGCGAGTGAATCCAGGTCAGATTGTGATCTAACACTTGGTAACGTTGTTTTTAGTTAAGCAAAAGTCGCATCGGATTTAAATGAAAATTGGCTATACTTGAAAATCTGATAGTCGGATTGCGGGCTCTATTCCCATATTGGGAAAACATGTTCATGCTCGAGTTTGTGTTGATTAAGCAACTGTGGTAAGTGGTGACATGATTTACCGCAAATGCACAATTACATAACCTCAGATTATAATTTGTTTGTCGGATAAGCTCCTTTTCATATCGGAGACCAATATTAAAAAGTCCTGTTCATACTTTACAAACAGCGCCATGCATAATGTATACGTATGGATGTCATAATCAGATTGTGCTTGCAACACTAATGGAGTACAGTCTAGCGTTAACGTGGTACTGTCTGTTTTTTAACCAAAAACATACAATCACCTCTTGTTTGAGCATTTACTTTTTTAACTTTACTTAATGTAAGGCTTTGGAAAGAAATGATCTGGACGTATGTGCATTTCTAATGATTATTTACGAATACAATTGCCATCGCCATCAAAACAATACAAAAAGTTTAAACAGTTCTTTTATAAACCAAAGTAATTTTCGCACGAACATTGTTTTCCTGTTCAATATTATCAACAGGAACATCAAAAACCAAAGAGTCTGAAAGGGGAGACAGGGGAGATGCAAAAGCAATGTCCATGCACATCATTCATTCAACATACGTGTCCATCTTACTGTCAGGCTATCATAGTGACACAAACATATCCAAAATACGACTAAATAGAGACTCTTCTATCAGTAAAGAAACGTTTTCATTATAAAGCACTGGGATTTTGAATTGTCTATTTCGGTTCAACTAGATCAGATGAAATGGGCCAAACATTGAAACACAACACTTAGATCCAAGAACCCAGCAGTAAGATCGATAAGATCTTAAAAATATCGAACATCAATGAAAAAAAACATATTTTTTAGGGCATATCACTGAATGTACAATGATGAAAACACCAAATTTATGATGTTAGATACAACAAAAATAAGACAGGTTTTTTATCCAGCGAATAAAACCTTGAATTATGAATTAGGTAACGCTTCAGCTCGCCTTTATCAATGCAATTCAAACAAGGTACAATTATTAATAAGTTGTCTGGTTATTAAAAAAAAAAAAAAAATAAAAGTCCCTTGGTATTTTATATACCTTACAAAACATATCCGACAAGCCTATGTACATCATTGTATCAATAGTGAGTAGGTTACATGTACAAGGGCGATGAGTTGGTATGCCTTGCATATGTAAGCTTCAATTGATAAACTTTTATAATTTAAATATAATTACAACTCACTGACCAAACGACACTGTAACTGTAAGAACGTTCCGGACTGTTGTATAAAATAGTTCCAGAAACTTCTATTGTGCATACATGTAGAGAAGGATCGTAGTATTTAACTTATATCCATTAACAAATGTATGTGTTTTACTTTAATTTTGTTATCATCATTAAAGCAACGCAATCAAACTTATCAGTTACACAGGGAGGGCTTTGGGATACAGGGATATAGGTCAGGCAATACTCAACATCGTTTCCCATAAATACTAATCTAGCTACGAGACAGCTTTTGTAAACGATGTATTTACTTCACCATGATCACATCCACGATTTTAGGAACGTTATTTCCGGTTATGTTAAAGATACGTGGCTCTGGATCATAGACAATCAAAGACAGAAAATATATAAAAAGTGAGAGAACAAGTCAATACTGCTATCAATGTATCTTAGAGACATGAAATATCTTAGAACAGTTCGTCATTGAAGACATCATCTCAATGCAAACAAATACTGCTATTCTCATTTTCTTGACTGTCAATATTCCTGGGGAGTTATTCCAAATGTGAGGGGAGGATATGGTCGAAGCACTTTGGCAAATATGCCGAAGAAGTGGGACATCCAGCTTCGAAACAACAAACGAGCTTCATCAGCGCTCCAAGCAAAGTACTTCTGGAAAGACCAAACCTGAAAGGCAGAAGCACTGTCGAATAATCTTCAATATCAGAATTTATTGGGAGGATTATCTACAACACAAATTGGAGCTATACAATTTTTAATTGATCTTAAGAAAGCTGATGCTATAATTTGGTATGGGGCGTTGTGGGCCAAGATGAACAATTTCATCCTAAGCCAAAACTTAATCGAAGTCGGGCAAGAGCTGTAGAGTAAATCTCTACGCACTGCTAATTCGAAATACATCCTTATTGATTGTGAACAATCCGTAGAATGCTTTAAAAAAGAATATAAAATATTGTCTGCGGGTCATATTCCAACTAAAATATGAGCCGCTCATAGTATGGATGAAGCGTTTCAATATTAAAATCATTAAATACGACAGAAATAGTCTGATATATTTTTCCAAATGATTTTCTATGATCGATTGAGTTTATTCATTGCTTTGCAAGAATGCACTCGGTTTATGCTGCGGATGTCTTTCTCGGTAACATGAGTTTTCGCAATAGTATTTGTAAATGATAGTGTGTATATATTCGTTCGAAGTCGAGACATTTAGTGCTGTTAAATTGGGATATTGGGTAGTTTATTCGTATTTGCATTGTATGTTTGTGTCTTTGCATGAGTGAAATATGCTTGTTTATGTGCTCGTGAGAAAATGATGTGCGTTGCCAGTGCATGAATATATTTGACATGTGTGTGGATGTTTGCTTTTGTATACTGGCCGACTAAAGAAACGCGAAACTTGTTTTTGGTTTTCAAACATCCGAAAAGTTTGGTTTCACTAGTTGGA